>JAUESE010000067.1:4488032-4506129 GCA_032274725.1 Malacoctenus triangulatus
AGATGATGACCCCTGTGGTCAGTTAGCTCTTCTTGTATGCAGTTCTAGGTGGCGCCTCTGGGCGTATTTTTCTTTCGTCTGAAGAAAGGCATCAACACTTGAATGTCCCAATCAACAGCGGGCCTTGAGAAATACCAACTCACCTTTTTCTTTCTTTTTTTTTTTTTTTGGTTATAATGGGTCCAAAAAAAATGTGGTCTAAGGCACTTAAATTAGTTTGCAAGGTCTGGAAGGGGCTACGGTTTTCTGTCTTTTTATTCTCGCCAAAGTAACATCTGCTGTTATTGCGCAGAGACCGCAGAGCTTCTTTCCAAAGACACTCCTTGGCCCGTACATTCCTCACTTGTACAAAAATTACTTTGTAAAAAAAAAAAAAAGAAAAAAGCGATTCACCTCCTGTCAGTCTGGAACCCTGACGTCAATGTGAAACACATCATGTAGCGGTGGTAAGGTCAGTGAACTCAGCGCCTTGGAGTTGAAGTATCTTTGAAGCCAACGGTAGCCTCCAAAACTCGCAGATTATATCATGCTGGACAAATGAGGCTCTTACAGTCAAAAAATCTGACACTAATAAACTGTGAAAGGGATCATTTCATCAAATATTGATTGTCCTTTTAATTTGCCGAAGGAATGCCTGCCTGAAATCCGCACTGCTTCACTCTGAAGGATCGAGTGGAATCAAAGAGTTATGAACGCATTTTTACATTTTGAAGTATTCCAAACAAAGAAACTACAAGGAAAAAAAAAGCATCGATATGTAACAAGAGTTCCTTCAATTCTTTGCTTCACCACTGAGGCAGATTTGTGCCCGACATCTGACGAATGGTTTCAACTGATGGAGAATTCCAGCACTGGCAGGTGAACAAAACACGACTGGAAGACGCGTGTTTAAAATGTTCAATGGTTGGTTCCTTTGTAGCACAATAAAACCACTTCAGCAGTTTCAACCTACTTCCTGTGATCCGTCACATTCAACCTTTCATTAACGCACCAGATGGATATCAGACAAGGGACTGAAGCACACCTCGCTGTGCCAGCGGGGTCACAGCTGCCCCCCCCTCCCCCACCAGTGCAAATCATGTTGCATGTATTTTAACATCGAAATGCATCACACAACAATCTGCAGACAACAAAACTGCTCCATCATACTGATGTCGACTGTGTGTTGACTGTTTGTTGTTCCGCTGCTGCTTTCTGTTCCGACCTTGTTAGTCTCAAACCCTAATGAAAGAGCCCGATAGTTCAACAACACGAATTCATTAGCCGTTGCCTAATTTTGCCGGCAGCACTTTGACGCCACGGTTACCGATGCGCGGTCTGAAATTCATCCCGATTTCGAAAAAAAAAAAAAAAACCAAAAAAAACCTGCGCCCGCTGCTTTCCCCTTTCGCCGCTGCACTGTTATTGCCCGAAGAAAATCTGCATCCCTATTGTCCCGTTGAACTTGAAGGGTTTGTTGGTGGTAGAGGGGGAGGGGATGGGGAGGGGGGGGGGAAACTTGCTTTCTGTCTGCGCTGACATGATGTGAACTCGCCGAGCTGATGCGTACTGACAAAAAAGACGAAGACGAGAGGAGAAAGTTATAGACGTGGTGCCCCCGAGTCGCAGTCCCTGCCTGAACTAATGACTGGGTTCACTGGGGTGAAAGCAATATCGGGAACATCTGCACAAAACAAAGCACGTCTACTCCAGCAACAACACTAGCTGGGGCTTTAATTTTTTAATGAAGTTAAATAAAATATTAACCATCACCAGCTACCAAAAGCGTCGGGGGGGGGTATTTATAGCGAACCTGCGACAAAAGGGGGTCTACATGGGCAGCCATGATCTCTCCCTGCTTCACGTTAGCATGTCTCCCCGGTAGGTCTTCTGATGTGGTAGGTGCGAGCTCTGGATAATGACTCGGTGTGGTTTCGCGGGGAACAAATGCCAGCGTAATTTTACATCCTGACCTTTTCGTCGGCCGCGTGCGCGCCGCCGCCGCCGCGCCATACGTGGGGGCTATTTTGGCGCTCCTCGGCAGAGCTCTGCAGAGGGCACCGGCGATGTGGAGTATTGGCATTATCGTCTTCCGGCATATCAAGGAAAGCAGAGAGGAATATTGCAGGCGAGCCGGAGCCAGAGTACTCTGCACAGTTCGATGCCGCTGCCTCTAACCGACATGAACAAGAGAAATCAATTAGGACCCACTCGGTTGCTATCCAAGGGGACTGCCACCATGGGAAACGGTGGAGAGAATCAAAGCATTTGGAAAAAATAAAGAAAAAAAAGAAAAGGAAAGCAGCAGAAGAGGGAAGTGAACTCGAGTGGCAGTTTGTTGTCGCCTCTGTCAGATCAGCCGCCTCTGACCCTCAGATAACATTCATTTTCTCCGCGTTCGTCCCCGGCACGCTTGTAATTCCAGACACTTCCCCATCTCCTTTTTAACACTGATGCAAAGCCCTCCTTTTCTCTCACTGTCCTCTCAGGTCAGTAATGAGAAAAAAAAAAAAAGGGAAGGCTGGCAGGGAGGCTCCTTACAGTGGATAATAATGATGAAGCCCGCTTCAGCCTCTTTTTTTTTTCCCTCCTGCAGATGCAGAAGCCTCAGTTGTCCCAGCAGCCTCGGATTCACTTTATCAGGTGTTTATATTCCTACCTTAAATCCATTCCAGCGGTCAGCCGGAGGTCACGCTGAACATTTCCCTTCCCGCACGCCAAATTGTCGTTCCGCTGAAACGGAAAAAGAGCAAACAAGTTGGACTGTTAGAGCATAATGCAGCTTTTAAAACTTGCTTTTCAGCAGGGCTTAGTTTTAGAAAAGTCTTTATTTGCTTTTTAAATACTCTCTAAGGTCCCGAGAGATTAAAAGAAAAAAAAAAAAAGCCTCACATCCAATATGAGATACTCCAAGTGTTGAGTTTGGATCAGTGAGGCTTGTATCCACAGCATATAATTTATTAATAGTATTTTAGAGGGAGCTAAACTACAGTCTCGGTTTAATGTAAAAAAGTGTATGCAGTGCTTCAGTAAATACAGAGATGCAGTGAATTCTGCTTCCGGACCTGAGTCACGGAGAGCCCTCAGAAAACCTACACGCGGGTTTCCCAAAGATCCCGAGAAAATTGGTTCGCATTACCGGTGGAGATGATCGGAAGAGATCGGGGCACTTGATGCTTTATGCATATTTTATTGAATGGAGCACAGCCCTGCACTGTAAATACAGAGGTTAGGAGTGCACAGCATGGATTTCACAGGACCCAGAGGCCCCATTGTCTTTGATCAGACGGAAAGAGGACACTTTTTGATCAAGCCCCCACTTCGGACATTTAAATCGAATCCCTGACAGGCCGGGCAAGCTCTAAAGCTGCGTGGTGTAATCTCAACACATAGGAGGATGTAGACACCCATGAAAGTGTGCTGGAGTCTATTATATTGTACATTTTGAATTACACCCCCCTCCTTCACTCCCTCCCTCCCTCCCCCTTTTGCCCAGATGAGTATCAAGCACTCGGTGATAGGGGAGTTCTTGTACGGAGTGGAAATTCAATTTGACAAAGAGGACGTGTCTCGCCGAGTCTTTTAAATGATTATGATCGCATAAAGTCGGCAATGTAACACACCTGGAAGGCTTAATGAACAAGAAACCTGTGCTTTTTTTTTTTTTGTGGTCGCTGCTGCAGCTTTGAATGAGTCAGTGAGCGAGGATGCTCGCGTGGCCATGACAGGAGCATCGCAGCGTGGAAACGGGGAGGGGGGGGGGGGAGAAATATCGAGATGATCGCGCGGCGGACATTTTTAACAGGAATAAAAAGTTGTGTTCCCTCCGTAATCCTGTGTGTACAGTGAGCTCAGTCCCCCGACAGAGCACACATGTAAACACACCACCCCCGCCTCCCACTCAGCCCTGCTGTAGGTTTGGCGGTGGGTGCTCGGCAGATCCCCCGGCATCATGAGAGAATAACAATGAGGGTTTTGGGAGGGATCAGCTCCAGCCATACTGGGGAGGGTTTATATAAGACCCCGGCTTCCTGAGCGCGCTGCCAGTTTAAGACGACCGACAAATGGTACCGAAGGGGACCAAGTTGCCGGGGGAAGGGAAGGGAAGAGAAGGGGGGGGTTGGAGGTTCAAGTTAGTGTCTTGGCTGCCCTGGCGTCTCCATCCTACCTTCACACTCTCTCTGTTCACACACGAGCCCCGGCTCGACGTGTCGCGCCTTGTGATATCAGGTCTCATGTGTACCCGCCGCGCCAGTCCCCCCCCTGCGCGCCTTCACGCCATTCCGTCGGCTCGGCGGCGCCACATCTCACTCTCACGCCGCCACCTCTCCTCTCCTCCCCCTCCTCTTCCTCCTCCCTTTGTTTTCCCCTTCATATGTTCCAATGAAAGAAGGCTGGGATCTGTCAAAACCCATCCTTCCTTCTGTCTGGCTTGTCAACTTTTTTTTTTTAGGTGGGCTGCCACGGAAATTCACTCAGCCCTGACACTCCACTGGTTCTTTAAATGTCAAAACAGGTTGAGGCTGAAGTGTTGTCTTTTTTTTGGATGATACCCCCGATGCGTTTTTTTTTTTTTTGCAGTTTCCTTGTTTCCTCATCATGATGCAGCATTTCTCATGATGCAAATGGCATCTCGGCTTCACTGAAGCTTCTTGAGGAACTTGATTATCCGTCATTAATTATTCAAGAGTTATAAATAGATGTAGATGTACTTAAATTCACTTTGAATTATTAAAGCATTATAAATAGACCTGGATGTACTTCAGAGCCGTTTGCTGGAGATTACTGGCGACACAGACACAAATGGGTAATTCACAGCAATTAAGTACAAGAGACCTGGACACTTTAGGGCCACTGACAAGCTTTAAATCAAATGGTTTTGACTGTATGTGTACATGCAAATCAACATAGGTTTGTGTAGTTGTGTGATGAATGGTTTTGCCTGATGATGCTTATTCAAATTATGATACCAAGAGAAACACAACAGCTTGAATGATGACGAGCCGAACAAAACCATAATATAAGTCATTTTTTGAACTGAGATTTGGATCTAAAAAGCAGAATTTGGTGAAAATTTTAACGCTGCCCTTTGGTAAACATAATTATTAATGGCTGAGGAACACTAATTCACTGAGTTGTAGTCAGAGATGGCAAAACATCTTGATTTTTCTCACCGAGACGACCCCGAAAGGGGTCCGCCCGCCTCGGGTTGAGACTCGCAGCAATATAACAAGCAAGCAGCTACAGATAGGATGAAACACGATCCCTGTGGTGCCAGGTGTATTTTTAGCCAAAGTGTCTGGCTCGCTGCATGTGTGCTGTCTAAATCAAACAATCACAGGTTTAATCAGCTACATCGAGATTGAAGAAAGTGGATGTATGCATAAATAAATACATCCCTCCGCCGGTTAGCACACCAGGACCCGCCGCAGCATTTGTGTGTTTTTTTTTTTTTTCCGTCATTAGCGCGAGACACCGTGTTTTCACCTAATCCGGCATCTCTAAATAGATAACATTCTGTCTGGGCTGACTCCGAAATGAAGCAATCTTTGCATGTCGTCGCAGGTAATGAAGTTACAGAATCACACATCACCTCGATAAGGGACTGATAATGTCAAAAGTTGATTCGGCGAATATCTCCGCGCAAGAAAGAAAACACACGCTGCCACATAAACTAATACAAAAGCAGAGTGCGGGCCTCTCTTGATCACTTCAATCCCCAGACCTCAGAAGGAAGATGTATTGCACGCCGCATCTTCTGACATACAGCAGTCAGCAGCGCGGTCCCCCTGTATTCCTGCACGGCCCAGAAATACACCACAGATAACATTAGGATCCATTGGGTTGGGACTAAGGGGAAAATCAATGGAAGGTGAAAATTTAATTTGGCCCGAAGAGCCTTTAGGCAAAGTGCAATTTGAAAACACATCTTTTATTTTCCCCTGGGTGTCTGACAGGGGGGCTGGCAGGAGATGGACAGTGGGTGAAACCAACCTTGAACACAAAAAAGGCAGAAGTACGCTCGCAGCGAGCACGAGGGAAACACCCTGATCCCGCTCCTAATGTGCCTCCCCCCCTCTCCCCCCCCCCTCCCCCTTTGATTGTCTAACTCGGTTAGGGCCACGCGTCCCTTATCGGATCATATCAAAGGTCAGAGGCGTCCTGTAGACAAATCAATCTCCTCGTCTGAGGAGGCTGCGGAGGAGGCGCGGAGTGAGGCAGCGCTGATCCATCTAGTGGGTCTGAGAGCGAAGGTGGGTGAGGAGAAAGGGAAAAAAAAAAAAGTAGGGTGGGGGGGCAAGAAAAATTACGCCGAGCGCCGCTTGGAGAGAAGTGGGCGAGGAAGGTGAGATTGAACTGTTGACTTGGGGAATGCGATCCGCCTCGGAGAGAGAAAGAGCTTACGTTATTGCTTGTGAGATAAGTGCAATTATTCGGGAATATCTGGCACATTATGGCCGACCTGATCTACGAGGCGGGGAAGCTATTGATGATGTTTCAGCTGGGGCCGAAACCGAAAGTGGGATTTTCGCTCCGGAGCCAATAAAAGTTGCGGCGTCGGACTCGCCAGGCGTCGGAAGTTTCTTCGATCTGACATTTTCATTTCAAAAAGGAACAGCTCTTGGGTATTCACTACTGCCTCCCACTATTACTTCTGCCTCCTAATAGGTGTGAAAACAGACCAGTGTCTCTCTTCACACGTGGCTCCTCTTATTAATTCAGTTTACTTGGAATACTTTCCCAGCGCAGAGCAGTCCTGTTCGCAGCCTTGCTTCTTCAGCACAAGGTCACAATTAGTGTTGATGTGTATGAGATATGTATGTTCATTATCTCACACTGTCAACAGGTGAGGCCTCAGTTTGTCAGACAGTGACAAAGCTCTTTTGTGAGGTCAATTCAAGGTAAACATCATGAAACTGCTATTTATTATTCGTTTATTTCCTTATGGCCCGGAATATTTCTAAACAACACACAAAATGCCAGTTAACAAATAGTCATAATTAAACCAATGGTGCATAAACACACTGGCGGTGGGCAGCAGTCCTGGGCGAAGTTTATAGGTGAGGATAAATCATCCGCAGTTTAATGCCGCCAAGATGTTCAATTTGGTCCCTTTGCGTGCGTAATCACTTCAATTAGCCTCAATCGCGCCCGGAGAACCACATGCCGCGC
Source organism: Malacoctenus triangulatus (assembly GCA_032274725.1). Lineage (NCBI taxonomy): Eukaryota > Metazoa > Chordata > Actinopteri > Blenniiformes > Labrisomidae > Malacoctenus > Malacoctenus triangulatus. Next base: position 4,495,185 of record JAUESE010000067.1, read on the forward strand.
GGCCCCCCGCGGCCACCCCCCGGTCCCCCCCCCCCCCCCCGCATTAAACGGCGACGGCGTTATTTCCCCGTAATAACTCAGCCTCCCCTCCCCCCCCACCTCCTCTCCTCCAGACACCGTCGGCCAGCGTGAGATAATGTTTGCCCAAGCAACCCCCTCCATGAGATTCAGCACTCCGGTGACACCATTACTCTGCAGCTCATCGCCGAAGTCAGGTTGGGTGGGGTCCGCCCCGGCCGGGCCTCGGAGAGCCGGGAGGCGCCGAGAAGCGAGAACACCCCTCGAGACAGATTACATGTCTGTGGACGAGCGAACCGGCTTGCTCTCCACCTCTGCCTGAGACAAGCAGGGTTATTATCTTTTGCTACCCCCCCCCCTCCCCCCCTCCTTATGCTCTTGCCAGTCATGTAATGTATCCGGGACAAGACGCTCGCCTGGCAGACCGAGCCGGTGGACGACAAGGCAGCTTACACGTTTCTGCTAATAGCAGGCAGTCGGTGGGACGGATCTGAAATGAAGATGATGGCACGAGTCTGCAGAGGAAGTCAAAGCAGCCTAGGCCTGAGCCAAAGTGTTTTAAATGGATTACACCAGTGTGTCATTGCGATTACATGCTCCTCGCAGGGACCGCGACGAGATGAATTGTATTTTATGGCTTTACAGCAGATCTTCTTTTCTTTTTTTTCTCTCTCTCTCCTTTCTCCTCCAACTTGAATGCGTCTCTCCCCCCTCCGCGACGCACCGTGGTCTGAATGTGGGATTGTTTCTGCCTTTGAACTGCCTCACAAACACTTCGCCGGTGACTTTACCTTGTGGGGACATATTCTGTTTATCTCCGTCCCGAGCAGCTGGCTGAGAAGTTGACGTATAATTACATTTCCGCGCTTTGTAAAATGATACTTCAGACTTATTTGGGCTTGTTTTTGGAAGGCTGAAACACCAGAACTCACTCTCATTTTGCATTTAATGCAAAAAAACGCACTCATAGAATTTCAAAACACACTCTTGGCAGCAAACTTCAAGGGGCTTAAGAAAATTATACATTCAAACACATCACAGTTCCTCCTCTATCCTCCACTGTGGCTTCGATCAGTCACTCGCTGTTTATTAATACTGTTATATCTCTCGTCCCCCCCCCCTGTCAGTTTGACACACGACTGCAGCCACGCCATTTACATGGCCACGCATGTACAGCACAACAACCCGCAGCTCCCTGCCGCTTCATGCCTGACTACGCGATGCAGCATGTATCATGAGGCTGGCTGATAAAAAAGTGATTTACCAACACAGCTCCGGGAGTGTCCTCCAACCTAAACTTTGTTATTGCTGAGAATCTGCAGATATGGCAAAGTGTTTGTGAGTGAGCTTCAGAGCCAGAGAGAGAGAGAGGGAGGGAGGGAGGGAGGGAGGAGGGAGGAAATACCTCCAGGGAGTCCATTAAGTAGGGAAAGGGCCGGGGGGTTAAGCGCTAAAGAGTCCAATGTGACCCAGAGGAACACATGTTTCAAACGCAGCCATACACAAATGCACACTAATTTCCCTTTCAGAGGTGCGTCACTTATCTGCATGCATTACGGGATGAAGCCACCTTTTCTCCTTCGGAAAAAAAAACAAAAACGTACCAACCAGGCGGCGCGTTTTCTCTCCGCCGGCTCTCGCGTTTGTGACACGCTCGCTTAAGTGAGAGCGGCTGAGCCGCGGCGCGCTTTCAGTCGGCGTGACGTGGGCGCGCGTTACATCTGGTGGTCGCAACCCCTCGTACGAGCCCGGGCAGAGTCTGCGAGGCGATTGTTCTGAAGTCCTGTATGTAAGTCACCTACATTTTAGCAGGAGGCAGCGACAGTTACAGTGTCAGAATCATTCGGGCAGCATACAAAACACACTGTAGACGTTGAAGCCTGAAAACTACTCTACAAATATCCTTCATGGATTCGTTGTGACAACCCCGTGATGCATGTGGCCTCAAGTGGTCATTCCTATGTAGTCCGGAGCAACAGGCTCTTTCTCCAACACGCACTCTAATGCAATCCTCCTCCTCTTGCTTGGCCACAGGTGTGTTCCAGCCCCTTGTTTCCAGGACACGTGTCAATCCTGCAGCACTCCAACGAGCCGCTCTGTCTCTCCTCCTCGAGTGCCTTCAGAGCCCTGACCCGCTTCATACCAAAGGAGCCATTCGCTCCTCCAAGCCAGTCATCAGCGCCCAGTACCTGTGAAATCTGAGCGGTCTTTAACAATGGGCCACTCTTGCGCTCCCATTGAAAAGCACACAAATTAGCCTCTGTGCCGGTGGCCAGTGGGACAATGTATTCTGCTGGCTCTATCACATCCTGCCCCGGCCTACTATTAATCTTGTGGACTGTATGGGATGAATTAATGCGCGGAGGGATTTGCAAGGCTATGGATATGGATTACATTGTCTAACAGTATATTTGAATTGGTTTTCTGAATGTAATTCCGGCCGACCGAGATAAAATTCAGCTGATACGTCGGCTGTAACAAACCGCATCATTATTGCCCCTGTCAGTCTGTTGTGCATGCCAAAATGAAGCCATGCTCCCGCCCGCACCTAATCCTGTTCATCTATAAGAGGTTTGTGGCTCTGATTGAGGAAAGTAGTGCAGTTGGAGGGGATTTACTGGAAAGTCATTTCCATTTTGCTTATTATGTCTGCCTGCCTCTCACCTTCCAGCGCTGCTTTTTTTTTTTCTTTTCTGACTCCTGGATATGATCCCGACTCTGCCCAGCCTCAGACGTTTAGCAGCCGGTTTCCGAACACAAACCGCCCAAGAAGAGCGTCGTCCGTTCGGTCCGACTCGCAGAGACCGGGAGAGCCCGTGACAGATGCGAGATCTGAAGGAAAAACTCTCCGCTCCACCAATCAAACCGACTACCCACAGGGACGTCTAGACCGCGGCTGCTCTCTGCCCTCCCTCGCAGTTTCTTTCTGTCGCATTACATCAGATTACTGTATCGTAGCGTAATTTCTCTTAATGCTCCGCGCACTGTAATATCATCACTGCAGTCTTTTATCTAATCCTGACCTAAAGTGATTTTTTTTTTCCTTCCCTCCTTCCTCCTCCTTGTAATTGAAAATTATGATCTTAAATGACTCGTTAAGAGTTGCACATCTTCTCCCACGCTCTGAACGCGTCTCCCCCTGCCTCCGCTGACAGTCACATTGAGGGAAGTTAATGTGTCGTGTGCATTCCGAGCATCTGCACTCAGTGGAGGCAATTTTCAAAACAGTCACAGGCTGGAAAATCTTCACCCTCGGCTGTGCCTCGCGAGTACTGCTTACACATCTGCAATAATTCGGTGTCAATTTTTTATTCCCCCCCCCCGACTGTTGGGATTATTTCCCCCTTACCTCGCTCACCCGCGACGGCACAGCGAGGACAACTGCTCGTGGCTCTCCGTGGGCTTTTTTTTTTTCTTTTGGCAGGCTTTGGCGAGCGCTGCCAGCGATTACGAATTTTTTCCCCGTGCCAGGGAAGATGAGAAAATAAATTAGCATTCAGCTCCAGGCTGCGCCACGATCGCGGCGGAGCATCTCCACAGAGAAACACCAGCAGTCGCAGCTTTTAAACTTCGCATATTAATAAAGTGTAGTAATGATTCACCAAGCGACACTTCCTCCTTCCCTCGTGCTCCACCTCTGCTCAGCCTGTTCAGCCTCAACACGTGATGAATGGGTGGTATCGAGGAATGAGAGAGAGGGGGGGGGGGTGGTGGGTGGGATCCAACATCCAACATTAAGCTTGCTGCTTGCCCCCCAGAGCCTATGAATTTTTTATAAACTATCCCCAGAGGTTCATAAACATTGAGAGAGAGAGCAAGGGAGAGCTGGCGAGTGAGACGGGGAGGAGGAGGAGGAGGGGGAGAGGTTGGGGGGGGTCCCAGTTTGGGGTCTTAGCAAGATGTGGCACTAAGCATGCACACACACCTGCTTCGGGCTGAACTTACAGGAGGGGCGGCTAGCACTCGCAGCTGTCGACAAGACCGCGTCACTGTGTTTTTGTGCGCTCGCCGCTGACCCTGCCATCCATTTGCCCCCTTCGCTTTATGATTACCATAAACGCTCGGATTGCCTGCATAAAATTGTGGAGTGGAGACGAGGGCCTCCGCTTCCATTAGTGGCCTCTTTTTACTGGAAGGGCCAAGTGTGTCCCCCGGGTAAGGCCAAAACTCTCACTGTCCTCTACAGTCTGTCAAATAGACTCTGTAATCAAGGACTGGGCTAAGTGGATCGCTGTGCTGATGGTGGATGTTCATGGAGCGATTATTCACAGGGAATCCACTGAGTGTGTGTTGGAGAGGTAATAGGTTTAGGAGTGCCTCCGCACAATAGGATCATCGCTGAGAAATTAAAGCTCCATCAGCGACAATAATTTTTATTTTGCGAAACGCATGAATGTGATTCGGCCTATTGTTTAGTTCCTGGGAGCTGTTGTGAAATTGATTTCTGGAGATAAATAAGTGTTTTAATTGGATGTCTCGACACACAAAAAAGAATAAGCCAGCATTTGTTTTGGGGTATTTTTTGGGGGGGGGATCATGCTTTAAAACCGAAGGAATTAATGAAGGCAATAACATCAAAGCAACGATCTGTCCGCTGCAGCCACACGGTCCATTGTAATCCATGCCTCATGGATTTTTTAGGTCATTTAATCATTTGGGAGCATGAGTCCAACTCAGTTTTAATATCAGCAATTCGGCAGAAATTTCCGGGCGGTGCATCGGGCTGTAAGGTCTTGCCGAGACAGTGCGTAATAATAACCAAATATACTTCTCCTTGTCATATTCGGTGGGGGGGGATTTGAGACTCAATTTGATCTTATCCTGTTTGTTTAAGAAGGAGAAGGGGTTAAAAAAAAAACACACACGCACATTGTTGCAGTTAAATCTACACATACTGAAGTCCCAACAATGATATTTCAAAGGTTGCGGCCCGCATACAAATTAGAAACCGACTAAAAATACACGCAAACAAGCGGAGCGGCGGCCACTGTGATTGGCATCGACCATGCAGAAAAAAAGCGCGCTCGCCTTTTTTTCTTAAAGTCGAGAGATTAAAATGTGAAAACAACTCTCATAGGAGCGCAGAGGAGCGGCGGCGCAATAATATATGCAGAGGGAGGGTGGAAAAAAATCTATTATGAGCATGATGACAAGAGATCAATGTCGGCTCTTATTCCCAGTGACAGTCTGAAACTAATATACTCATTAGCATTAATGCCACCGTGATATAAATTGAACAGGCTTTATTTTTTAATAGTCCTGCTGCAGTCTATATTAGGTAAATAGTGAGATTTCGGAGAGTCGAATCTTGTCACGTGTCCTCGGGCGTTCGCGGCCCGCGCTCGAAATTGGATTGCTGCGGTGAGAAAAAAATGACACGGGGACCCGGCAGCACCTTAAAGGTGCTTTTATTTGCGGCGCCGTGCGTTGCCGCGCCGTTCGGGGACCGTAAAGTACACGCAGAGCGTTTTTAACAAGCTCCTCGTTTTGCTTTGACCGTTTTAACTCTACCCAGCTGTACGTAAATACACATTCAGCAGTTAGGCTGCACTTTATCACCGTATGTTGAGATTATTTCAATATTTCTCTCTTCCCCCCCCCCGCCACACAGCTCACTCATTAAGCTGTTTTTCACAAATGGTCAATGGGCTTTTTTTTGGGCCAAATAAGTCTCTTAAGCGCTGCAGTATGCTTAGTGTGGAGGGTTTTTTTTCTTCCCTTTCTTTCAGGCAGAATGGCCTCTTTATGGAAAGCGCCGTTATTGTATCTTGCCCGGCAATTATCAAGCTTACAGAAAAAGCTCGGCGGCCGTGAAGCATGCACGAAACACTGCGTTTAATTTGAAGCTCCGGCACAAACCAATATGACCCGACTCCTGATCAATATCGTTTAACTGCCTTCCGAGAGATGATAAATAAGTAATGTCCGCAGCACATCTGTTGTCTTCAGAGGGCTACGATGTGATCGCCACGCTTTTTGTATTGTTGCAGTCTGTCACGTGCACAGATTTACCCTCAAATTATCAGTAGTGTAAGACTGAAGATTGATCCAGAAGAGGGTCAAAACAGCTGGAAGCTGCAGAGGCTGAGAACTTGTTTTGTTTCTCCTTATTTTGCTACACTGCTGCTGCTGCAAGCTAACAGCAACCACAAAGACTAACGCGAGGATTTTAACAAAGTCTGTGGCATGCAGAGCAGACTTCTAATAACTCAATGTGCTTTTCTGTCTTTTTCTTTGATGTGTAGTTGTCTTAAAAGGTCAGAAGGTTTTTGAACATCTTTATATCCTAATTTTTCGACAAGACATACGAGAGTCAAATGTGACACAAATGTTAAAGTCGTCCAACTACGATTCTAAAGAGTTGTGAACTTGAAGTCCTTGAAGTAAACCTAAAAAATGCAGGTCTTTGCGCTGAAGAAGTAAAGGGAAAAAAAAAAAGGTGGAAGATTGAACCATTTCGAAGCAGTTCATGAGTGGAAACAATACAGAACTTCATTTACTGTTCTCAAACATTTCCTGTTCATGTTAAGCTTAATAAAGGAAATTACAGGGGAGGTAAAGAACATTGAATCCCACCCACGACAAAAAAAACAAGGGGTTTCGTGTTCGGACAGAGCGAAAGCAAACGATTGATGAACGCGTGAGCCCGGCCGCGCCGAGACAAATCGTCCGTCGTCACACCTTCTGACAGAGAAAAAGCACGTCGCTGGGTTCCACTGCCGGTTCAGTTACACAGAGCCGGCCTGCGGATCGATACCAACCTGCCAATGACAATGTCTGTGTTAATGTCTCAGGCCGCCGCTGCACACACACACACCCCCACCCCCTCCTCACCCAACAAAGCCATTTTGGCAAAGCCCTCTGTCTAATTACACATGCATTCTTTGTTTTCTCTCTGTCCACTCTCCGCAGCGATCCTATAAGGATCACTAAAACCGTTCCACTTCCTGATTTCACTCAGACGCCTGTGAACCGACGGAAAAAAAAAAAAAAAAGAAACTCATTCAGTTGCGCCGCGAGTGCCAGATCGGAGTTTGTGAGTGTGAGGAGCGATAATGCTGAGATGAGGGGGGGGAGGTGTTGCGTAACTGCGTGCTTCCTGCTGCATCATTATCATGTGCTCGTCCCGGACTAATCGCAGTCCTGTCCAAGGCAGCCGCGTCGTACCTGAGCGTGCGCAGACACGGCGTGCGGCGCGGTATGGGGGTGGGGGTGGGGGGGAGGGGGGTGTAGTTGGAGGTGGAGAAATTAAGAACAAAAGAAAGATGGAAGATGCACGCGGAGAGCAAAAGGAAACGCAACAAAAGGAGAGACAAGAAAGGGGAAGGAATATATTTCTGTGCTGATGAATTATTCAGGTGCCTCTATAAAAAGGAGAACGCAACCACATTATTGTTGCTGTTTTGCTTTTGGTTCCTCAATGTTGACTTTTTCTTTCTTTCTTTCTTTTTTTAAGTTCTTCACTTGCAATATGAGTAAATTTTTCATGGACTGGTTATAGTCCAAGGACTGAAAATGAGAGAGAATTGTAGAAACGGACTTGAGGCGAGCAGACTATAAATAAAATGCTACTTTACATAAATCTCTGGTGAATCGGAGTTCTCGGCTGCATTAATGGATTCAAACACTTAGAAAAAAGACAAAAAACTATCCAAAGAAGCATTCTGATGTGGGATAGCACTTTGTAAACGTGTGTTAGTGTCGTCGGCTGAGTGTCACTTTGCCCGTTGATCAGCGGCAGGTTGACGAGGTGCGACCCACTCTGGACATCACAGCCTAATTGCTGTGTGGAAAATACCCGCAGCTCCCAGCAGGTTTCATGCAAACCTGCAGGAAATAAACGCCGCATTTCCATCAAACTCACTCGTATTCGATTCAGCAATGTTTAGGTTGTTCTGAGTGGCCTTCGATGTTAAATTAGAGTATAACAGGAGGAGCAGGAGTGAGTTGTAGCAGCGTGCACGCTGGAGATATAAATATACTGCCGGTGCATTGTGTGTACTCTCAGCAGGTGGAGCTGGAGTGGAGGCCTTAATAATGGCCAATCACTTCAGCTCCTGTCATCACCGTTAAAAGCAGCAGACAGCTTCCTAATGGGCCCAGAGAGTCGGGGGCCGATCTTATCACGAGGCGTGGCGCGAGCGCGGAGCAGCCGAAGCCCAAGAAGAACGGAAAGATTCATCAATTACCGCTTCGACGAAGACCGGCAAAGTATCGCCATCAATTATTAATCGCGTTCTTTTGGTGAAAAAAAAAACAACGGGAAAATAAAAAAGAAGCCCTCCAAGCTTTTCACACGTGAGTGACAGCGGAGCCGAGTGTCTTTGGGTTTTTTGGGGCTGTTTGTTGGACAAAACTGGCACTGTGACGCTCCCACTTTGATCTCCGGAGAGCTGCAGCTGGCATCGTCTCTGCCTTCTGTGTTTTTTTTTGACATTATGAGCATCAAATAATTCATCGAATGCAGCAATAATAGATGACAAGGCTGAAACAAACAAAACAGCGGTGCTGTCAAGGTGTCGGCTGACAGCACCGCTCCTTAAACACAACTTAGCACAACTAATGTGTTGCATTTCCACTCTTATATTGACGAAGTTCATATTTATTTAGGCAAAAAAACAGGTTCGCACACATAACTGTCATCAGCAGGGGAATAAACAGGAAACAGGTCACATGTGTGAATCTTTGGCCAACCTGTGATTCGTTTTCTCTCTCGGATGTTTTGCTTCAGTTTCTGGTTCTTGCCAGTGTATCTCTCCACCTGCTTGAATCTAATGTCAGCTTTAAATAACTTTAAAGCTCTGCGTATACATCTCTTGCCTGTGACACGCATGCGTGGACTTAATTAGCGGCACGAGGAGCTTTTATCTGGAGAGTTTCTGGCGCTCGGGTCGAAGGAGCACAGAAAGAGCTGATTCTTCGCAATCGTTTGGCGAAGCAGCGAAATAGTGGTTGCATAAAGACAAGTTGGGAGAGGACAGAGAGAAGGTGCTCTCTCTCTCACACACACACACATCCACACATGATTTGAATATTGACTACAGAGGGTTGAATTAATTTTACAGTTGGACAGCACGTACCTGCACTTCAACATTAATGATTATGTTATGGTAGGAGTTGGAGAGACCCCCAAAGATTAAAGACTCTCTTTGTAGCTTGGCAGATTTTGTGTACCACCTGCTGGCAATCTCTCTCTGCAAGTTCTTTTTTTTTTTTCGGGAGCTTCTCATTAAATTTATGACTGCTTGAAGGAAGCTGGATTTTCTATTCTCTCCATCTGTATTTTGGCCCATGTGGGACAAAGTGCTAAATAAGTTCTTTTTCTCTCGTCTCGCTCTTATTCCTCCTGACGTCACGCCGTGTTCCTGCCTTTTTCTTCACTCCGGCAGAGTTTGCTGAGGATGCAAGGTTTGCATACATCAGCTATCTAATCGCTCGCTCGCTCTCTCTCTCTCTGTCTCTTCTGAATTTCATCAGCTGCAGTGACTCACTGTAGCAGCCGGTCTCGGTGCCAGCTGAGGAGGTGCGAGCCCCGATTGCTCTTAAAACCCCTTCCTTTGCTGTCTGTCCTCGCGCCGCCACCACGGAGCCGGGTTGGAGGGGATATAAGTCAAGGGTGGTGGTTGGGGGGGGGTAGCTGAAAAGGTCAATGGCACGCCATTAGCTATGGTGAGTGAGGGAGGGGAATGATAAATAAAGAAATAGATAAATAAAAAAAATGAGAGCCCAGGTAGTTAGTGGCGTAATGAGACAGCTGCGCCCATCAGCAATCGATGAGCTCCAGAGACAGTAATCACTACAGCTTCCTTAACAGTGTTTTAATTGGATGTCAGTCATTTACACTGCCGCTGCTACAACCTTCCTCGACCAGCCCGACGCGCTGCCGCTTGCATGAGGACACCAAATGATCTTAGTGCGTGAATCGGTGCCAATAAGTACAGGGTAGGAGGTTTAATCACTTAATGTGCCCTTTGCGTTTGTGTACGCAAGCATGCGCACTCAGGTGTGTGTCAGCGCGCGTGCCTGTGTGTGTGTTTGTGTATGTGTGTGTGGCAGCACTCACTAGTCATTAGCATTGATTTTTCCAGGAGGGGCCTCTCTCCCCAGTCTCCATCTCTCTCTCTCTCTCTCTCTCTCTCTCTCCCCCCCCACCTCCTCCTCCTCCTCCTCCCATTACTCTCCTGCGTGCAAATAGCTATAATTTTGTTCTCACGGTCTTGGTCACTGTGGGCTCTGCCCTCCTGCAGTGTAAAAGATGGCAGTCATTGATCGGGGCATCCGGACGCCTGCCCACCCCCCCTCCCCCATCCCCCTCCCCCTCCCCCTCCCCCTCCCCCACTGAAGGATCCCTCTGTCGATGGGAATCTCAGGTAAGTTACGAGGGACTCCGGCATGGCTTCCAATTAACAGAGCCAGTGCCAGGCAGCCACCACCTGCCTCTCTCTCCCTCCCTCCCTCCCCCCTCTCTCCCCCTCCCTCCCATTGCATTTCTCAGCTGGTAGCATCTCCGAGTGCTCTGGACTCCTGCAAATCTTTAATGCAACAAGGAGCCGATTTGATTGTTTTCGGTGGGATCCTGTACGTATGTCACAAGTGGAGTGTTTTCACTGAGAAGTGACTGCTGGCTGACAGTTTCCATTTCTCCCCCCCCAAAAAAAAACAACACCACCTCTTTCACCTTGAATGGCGATTATCATTCACATCCACCATGACGGCATAATCATAAAAAAAATAATTGTCTGGCCTCTTTCCGTGCAGGCGCCTATCGTAAATGCACAGGCTGTTGCTTCAGACGCGATCGCTCGGGAGTAATCGGACGCATAACCGGTCTCACCGAGACAGGGCTCCCATTTCCTGCAAAGTCACCGGGGCGGAAGGAACGACACTAAATGCGATTGTCCCCACTGAGCAGGAATCCCACTCGCTG
>JAUESE010000067.1:4544815-4562312 GCA_032274725.1 Malacoctenus triangulatus
CCTTCACCCTTGGCTTTATCTTTCAAAGGAATTTTCACGCTTTCACACGATTGTTTCTCCCCCCCCCCCCCCCACCTCCCCCGTTCTCCTCTCTAAGCCACCAATCTGTGAGCACAGAGAGCCAGCTACTGGTTCGCAAGGATGCTTTCAGGGACCTGTGGGGCTGTTTTCATTCATCTTTTTATTGGGCTGCATTCAGTGCTTGTATATGAAAACGTCCGGTGAAAAATAGTCATTCTAATGAGGGAAAAACAGCAAGTTTGAGCCAAAACTCAAATTTATGAAGTGAGCACTAAGATTCTAACAATTTTAGAAAGTTCAGGCACAAAAAAATGCAGTCTGAGATTGTTTTTCTTCTTCCAAAATGTCTTTCGACTTTTCAGTTTGACAGCATGTGAAATATTATCCTCACGACAGTAGTCACCTTTTTAAAAAACACCTACAGTATATCGGCGCCACATGCAGAGAGACGCGGTACAGTGGGCGAGAGGCATGATAATACCCGAGGTGTGATCATACCGTGTTCGTGCCAAGTGAAACTGACAGGAGGAGACAGTAATCCTTGCTCGTCCTGCCGCAGATTTCCACCGTAATCTCAGATTAATGTCCAGGAAACGTCCTCGCGGGGTGATTGCACGCAGGGGCAGATGTTGCCGCGTGTTAAGTCATACGCTACTCTGGCGCGAGCAGATAGATGAATGGATGTTCACGTTCGGGGCTTTTTTTTTTTTTAAGTCTGGTCACCTGAGGGAACAGCGTCAGAAAGCCGTCCTGTCACAGAAAAGGAGACTCTCTCCTCTGACTAAATACCTGCATGTTTCCTTTTTTTTCAGTCCGATCCAAATGTGTGAACTACTTTTCCAATTTTTTTCTTCAAGTAAGATCACTGAAAGTTTCACTGCCAGTCATGTTATTTCCAGCTCAAGTGCAAAGAACGATTTCCTTCTTCAGTCTGGAAACTTGCAAATGAAGTCGGTCGGTAACTCGAATTCTCTCACAAACACGCGGTTTGTTTACATTGTCTCGCGATGGCAAACAAAGCTAAATACAGGGAAGAAGCAGTGGAAACGAGTTCAGCTGCGTCTGTCCTTGTTAGCCTGCCTTGCACTTGTCTCATCCTACTCTTAACCTGCTAATGTCTGAGGGGTTGATAGCTCATGCAGCTTAACCAGCCTGCACAAAAGCTGCCGCGCTGGTGCCTCGCTCTCGTTTTATCTCGCATTCTTGTTCCGTTTATGTCGTTTTTAATAAATTGCCGTGTTTTTTTTCCCCAACTTTCTTGCATAGTCTCCTATTTTATAGCCAACTTCGAGCCGCTTTGTGGCAATGATGGTAAAAGACAGAAGCAGGCTGCATCTGGAACAGCCCCACATGCGAGCTAAGTGAGTGATGAGAGGGTTAAATGCGTACAGCTGTACCGGACAGTAGCAAAGCCTTGAACAGTGACTTAATGCACTCCACCGAGGCTGCTTCACATCCCTCTAATGGATCATTTTTCACCTGGCACCTCAGCTCTCTTAAGATCAACTGAGAGGGATCAGCTCTATCGACCGGCTCCCCCCTCCACACCGATCCGGATCGATACGGATTCCTGCATTATAAACCACCGGCCTCATTTCCAGCGCGGCTGCACCTCGTCATGATCCCACCCTTGTCACTGGGAACGAATTACAACCGAGACGACTGTTTTCCCAAATTAATCGTCGGTAGGCAGCTGTGCATCAAAGTAAAATCTCAGCCAGGCCTTTGCTTCCAGATGATTCCCTTCGATTGTTTTTTTTTTCTAATTAAAGGCAAGACTGACTGTAAAAAAGCCTTATGATGTCCATCTTTAGCCTCAGCGCCGGCACTTTAAATGACAATTGCCTTTGCGAGTTGTCTTCATCAACGGCCGGCCGTATTCCCTGGGTGCGCGTTCTGGCAGATGATTCATTGGCATGTTGAAAAAAGCGGCTGGAAGTCGGCGAGATTGTTAAAAACCTGCGGGGGGAAAAAAAAAATGCACGCGCTCCATCAGTATGCAATACATCAAAGATGCCGAGATGCCTCAATGATGCGCTCACTGGCATGATCAAAACAGCGCACTTAAAATGCAAACTCTCCCTCTGCACCGGCTGAGATGGGGAAAAGAGCACTAATACAAACAGCAATCTTCCAGGAGGAAAACAAAGGAACTGCCTAAACACACCGGAGTGGGGGAACCTTCAAAGGCAGGAATATGAATGTCATTGTGATAATGACCCCGCAGACTGGATTCCACCTTTATATATACAACCCCCCCCCTTTTTTACAAGTGAAGGAAATGACAACCTGTTTCCAGGTTGACCGGATATCACAACTAATGGAAAAAGGAGGCAATTATTTATACAGCTCGTTGACACGAGTGCCGGATACTCGGGGAAGTGTGTTTTGGTGTCAGATCACGCGGGTAATGTGGCGTCGGTTGCTGGTGGTGGTGTGGGTGTGGAGCGGGAGGAATGCATTCCGAGTTTTTTTTACCCGCGGCATTCGCAGTGCCTTTATTATGCAGGGCTGTGCTGGGTTAACGGCACGGGGAGGCCTGCACGCCTGTGAGGATTATTGGCAATTCGCTCCCACAAAACAGCTGCGGAAGGCAAATAATTGTCTTAAGGTGAATAACAATACCATGTTATCCTGGCGAATAAGAGAGGGGGGGGGGGCTGGGGAGGTGGGGTTAATGCAAACCAAATAGAGTTTATTCCCGACAACCTATGTTTCATTTATGAGACGCTCATATGAAGCCTGTTACTCCTGGTTTTATATTCATGGCAAGAAACGCAAAGCAGGAAAAGAGATTTTTTTTTTGCCCGGGATGCGTCGGGGAGAACACAGCGCGGGGGGGTTGCGGGGGCCACGCCAGCGCGCTCGTAACACAGTGGTGCGAGCGCTCTCCCCCGAGTGAGTTTGGATTTTTTTGTGAATGAAGCCCTCCTTATCTATTCCGCGCGAGCCGGCGATCGGTAAACGCTGCCCGGGGGCGAAGCCCTCTGCAGCGGCGCGAGAAGACTCAGACGCATTTGCAAATGAGCCTGTTTCGCCGGTCTAAATAAGGCGGGATGTGCGGAGCCAGAGGTGAAGCGTATTAGCATGGCCCCACTTGGTCATTACTTGGTGGTAGCGCGCGGCGACGCCTCGGCTTGGAAAAGTGAGCGCGGCAGCCGTGACACCGAGACAAAGGAGGGGCCGCGGCTTTTAACCGCAGCCGGGTTGTGTCGGGCTCGCTTGTGATTCGTTAGGTCAAAGAACATATACATTATTTACGTCTCGATAGGCTCTTTAACTCGCGATTTCAAGTACATCTGGTGTAATCTCCTTCCCCATCGGCCCGGCCCCGGCATTCCCGAACATGTGCTCTAATCAGCGCCTGATGAAGATGATATGATTAGTAATTGCACAAATTAGTGGAGCTCTGAAACTGGATTCATGGTTAAAACATGACGCCTTTAATCAGGAAGTGTTCTCTTAGATTTACAGCACCACAAACAGGGATTAACACGGGCAGAATCAATAGTTCATCCGTGAGTCATACGCTCCATTGTAGACTTAATGATCACCCAATTAAGGAGACTTTAGGCGGAGGAATCACAGGGGGGTTTCGAAGCCTCCTCGCTGAGAAGCTGATGGAGTTGAAATTTTGCAAATCCTTAATCATACAACCACTAAGCTTAATATTTTGGTTCAAAGAAGCACTTGTTTCGCAAGCAAATAGTCCCCGCAAAAAGTTAGGGAGCTTAATTTGACACAATTAAAAACAGAGTGAAATATTTGCTAATTCAGTAGAACCAGATGTGATTCCCTGATGGGACGTATCATCATGAAATCCGAAGTATTTCAAGTCCTCGTCCTGTTAAGCCACTCCTCCTTTAACAGTTGGATCTGGTTTGTAACTGGCGCCACGTGTTGTAGTTTTGACACTCTCCTCGGCCGGTGTTTCCCTTCCGCAAAAGCCCTCCAAAAAAAGGGGGTCAATTGCAGAAAATGCAAATGAAAATTGCAATTTAAATATTCATAAGGCTCTTTGTCTTTCCCTTCCCATCGGTGTCAGCGCGAGATCATGCTATTCCGCTGTGGATTTTGGCAATTACCTCTCGGTGTGACCTCGCCGTGTCCAAAGTCACCCCAGTGCTCTTGAGAGGCAAGAGCAACCTTAACATAATTGTGAGGTTAGAGGAGGATGCCAGCAGATTGGATGTTGCTCCGGCTGACATCATTTCACTGTGGTTGAATGGCAGCGCAGCCCCGCATTGTCTACTGCGAATTAATCCTAATGCCATGGCTGTGCGGTCTGAAAAAAAGATTACATTGTGTAATTGCGTGTCTGGCTCTGGCATAATGAGCCATTGTGAATGCCAAACGTAGGGGGTAAATGCGCTGAGAAATATTTTCCTCTCTTTCAACTCACACTGGTTTTCTCCTGGTTTTTTCTCCGACGTGTCCCTTCTCCTCAAAAACTTACCAATTTAATCCTTCAAGAATACCGTGTACCTAAGCGCGTGTTGTGACAGCACTGCGAATCGGGGTCCGCGCAGCTTTCGACAGGATGTTGGCAAAAGGCTGCAGCTAAAGGCCAACTTGCTGCCAGCTCTGTCACACTATCGTTCCAGTGCGGACCGTGGGGAGCCCACTCCCCAGTGTCTCTGTTCTCCGAGTGCCAATTATGCCAGCCAATTGAATTATGCCCTTGAGTGGTGTTATTAGCAGTTGTGGAGGGATCCAAACATTTGTATTCATTAAGGCTTGTTCGCAGGAATGATTGAATGATCACCACACTCTAATTACCATGTGAATAAACACAATGGATAGCAAATGTAGATGTTTATTAGCTGCATGCATTGTAAACACTGCTAATTTTGATACATTCGGTTCATTTTTTGCAGACAGAGTAATTCTGTGTCAGCGCTGCACTCTGCAGACTTGTCCTGAAACATGCTTCGAGTGGCAACGAGGACTCAGCTGGAAGTTGCTCCACGCTGAAGAGCCTTCAGCTTAATGAGGCTGTAAATCAAAGGGCCTCCATCTTCTGGCACACTGGTGCAGCAGCTAACGCAGGCCCCAGTAATCCCAGTCGAATGCGCCACCGGTGTTGTGGAACTGCGGAGTTTCTAAAAAAAAGTCGACTGCAGTTCTGGATAATATTGAGATGATCTTTATTGTAAAACTGTGGTTTCACTTTTTTTGTAAAAAAAAGAAGCCAAAAATGTCATCGCGTCCTGCTTCATTCAGCGCTGGTTCTTCACACCGGGCGATACAATGGAAGACCTCCGAGTGCAAGTCATTGAAAAGGCTTCGAAAAACTTCATGTCCTCAAAATGGGTTAAGTCTCCTACAACTCCTTCCACTATTATTTCCAGGCGTGTCAATTGAGTTAGCTCCAAAACAAGTTAAAAACAAAAAACAGCCCTGTCCTCCCGTTTGTTACAGTATTCTGGACACTTTTCTCTTCTCCCCTTTCTACTTCCTGGGTCCTCTCTCCTCCCTCCAGCTCTCCTACCAAGGCACAGCTGATTGGGTTCCTTGTGTCACAAAGCCCCCCCTCAGTGGGCGCCAGCAGCCAGTTGGCAGAGTCCCTCTCTGCAGTGAAAAACGCTTTGGGTGCACACCCTGGTGGCTCCCTCCCTTTCATCCCACTCCCTCCCTGGCACAGTCGCATCCAGCGCACATGTCTATTGTGGGTGGGTCAGACCTGACACCGCCACTATGTGGGTCAGAGCCAGTAAAGCAGCATGCACCTTTTTTATGTGTGAAGTCAACCCCGCCAGGAAGTAATGCTCTTTTGCGCTCTCTCTCTCTCTCTCTCTCTCTCTCTCTCTTTCCCTCGTTCTCTCTGGCAATATTTGCTCTCAGTTTAAGGCCACCAGAGGCTGCAAAGTCAATGCTTTCTTTTACCCCCCCCCCCACACACACATACACACACACGCGTACCTGCAACGTCAACTTAAACTCCAGACTATTAGGTGAAAGTCTCAAAGGGCACATTCGCATTAGGTATGATTAATTGGTCTGGCGCTTGAGTACAACTGTCCTCACAAGTCCCTAAACAAACATCATTCACATTCCTTTAATGTTTGTGAACCAGAGTATCTTGTTATATGTGTAGGGAGACCTGTGCATACAAAAATGAATGTCAACACTGATAGTTTAGAGCTAACTTGACATGATAGCTGTCGCTACTCCTGCTTTGGGAACACACCTATGAATATTTGGAGTCACAAATTGACCTTCCATGCATGTTTTCTTGTGCTGTGGGAGGAAAGTACCCAAACATGCTCATGTGGAGCACGGAAAAGCTCAAATTGGGCACAAACCCAAGAACTCCTAAACCATAAAAAAGCACCAACTGCTACACCATCATGTGGCCCCTTAACTGTAGTTCGAGTACATCACTGAAAAACAAGCGTGAAAACATCCTCGATTCACTAAAACCACCAAAATCTCGACTCCATCTGCCGAACGGCTTCTATTTTTGCCGCTTCCCTTTGATGTAAAGCACAATGTTGTCAGAGGAACAAGTTCACTGTCACTTCAAATCATGATCACATGATTTAAAGCAGGTTCCACCATGTAAACTCAATCATTTATTTTGTCAGATGCCAGGAAAAAAAAAAAGGCAGACGGTTCCATGATAAGACCAATCAAGAGCTCTTCTGTTCCTGCTCTCATATTCTACTTAACAGGACGGCTGCTTTGTTCATTTTTTAATCCCTCGCCTTACTCCTCCATAACAGCTCTCCTCTCCGCACACACATAATAGGGCAGAGTGTCTTATGGCTCAAAAATTGAGTTTAGTGGGGGCTATTCGACTTAATAGCCAAACGGATTGAACAGACAATCTGCTGAGCATTTTGATGCAATTCATCTTCCACAACTTTACTCATCTTCCTCTAATGGAAAAAAAAAAGAACAAAAAAAAAAAGCCCAACCTGGATCTGCTGGATTAGAGGGCGAATTGTCTACTTCAAAGGCTTCAGCAGCACAGCCAAGAAGGCGAGATCCAAGTTTACGTTTCACTCGTTCTTGACTCGGGGATTTCAATTTACACAATTAAATGCAATCCAGCGTGGGGAACGCGGGTAGCACGCGGAGGTTTGATTAAAAATTTAACAATACCATGACAGGGAAATCGAATTAGGAACACGGCTGCCTCAGTCAATCAAGTGCGAGGCGTCGCAGACCCGTCCCGCGCGTGTTTGGATGTTGCCCGTGCGTGCACGCGTGCGCGCATGTACATGACCCTGCCGTCTCAGTACACTAGATAATCCACATCCTGGACAGGCACAAACTGCAGTCTTCCAGAACACTGCAGAAGGTAATTACAAATTAGGCCAGGCCTTGGATCATGAGACAGGCAGCATTCTCCAGTGCATCCTATCACCCCGACTCTCCCCGGCCAAAACCGGCTTAGGCCAAGTGAACAATGACTCAGACCTCCCCACTGTGACAAAAACACAAGCAGGCGTCCTGCACTAAGCCCGCTGGGGACCGCTGTCCTTGGTGAACGGCTTTCTGGTGAATTAGCACCAGAGGTCAGCGGGTGGACCGAGGGAAAACAAGCCGTGGCACACAGAAACCTTAAAGTCAATCAGCTCTTGCTTCCAAAAAGGAAAGAATCGGGCGTGGATGTCTGACACGCGTATGATTAGCTGTAGTGCTCCTCTCCGCACCCTCCAGCGAGGGAATAAATGTCTGTCTTCATCTCGAGATTTTCTTTTAACACACGCGCACTGGCAGCTTAGTTTCCCCAACACATAGGTAGACATCTCTGACGGTTCCGATGATCGTCATCAAGCTTCCAACTTACATCCAGTCCCCCGACAGGACGCACACGCATGTGTGAGCGGCAGAGAGCTCGTGGCAACTTAGACAGCGCAAGCCTGTGATCGCTCTTTTGTGCGGCAGAAAAAGGGGGGTTGAGAGAATGTGTTTGAGCAGGCGAGGCGAGCGCGATTATTATTTCGAGCGCGCCGGTGGGTGGTGGTGGGGTGGGGGGGGTGCACGCGCGCACGCATGCATATGCCGCCCGTCTTCACGGTCGTTGGGGCTGATGATGTGTTCAAGGTGGCACGAGAGCTCGGGGACGGCACATTGAGTGAATGCTAAGGGGAATACCAGCCATCGAGACGTTCCAGTTCATGAAGTGTGCAAATCAGGTGACAGGGGAAGAGGGGAGGGAGGGGACGGAGATTAGAGGGGAATGAAATAGCCAGGCCAGGGCCAGACCACCTCATCTGGGAGGAGAGGGAGGGGGGAGGAGGGGATTAGAGGGATGGAGAGGACGGAGAGGCAGTGAAGGGGAGAGAGTCGGGTATGGATACAAAAACAGAGACAACTCCCCCAAAAAAAAGAAAACAGGCGATACGAGATGCGGTGACATTCAAAGAGGGGAAGAGCTGATCTGAGCGAGCACCTCGGCGTGCAGCCTGTATCTACAGTGGAGCAGACTCTCAGCAAGCAGCTCAGCTTCGACTACCTTCTTCCAAGAGGGAGTCGTTGCGAGGCTCGTTACAGTTAGAATTAACAGTCTCAGAAAGCAAACACGATGCATTATACATACTGCCTCGCCTTGAAAGCGATAAACAGCTCTGTCATTCCGCGTGTCATTCCGGCCTGGGGGCGTCAAAAAAAAAAAAGGGAGAAAAAACGGCCATCAAACTATCGTGAGTTTTCCAACATCACGGTCTTAAATGAGATCTTTGTATGTTGACACCCCTCCACCCCACCCCTTTCCTTGGTTGCTATGGCAACAGGAGTTGTGGAGCCTGAATTAAAGAAAAAAAAAATAAAAAGGCTCTTTAAGAGTTGCCAACATTCGGTGACAACTTCTTGGATCCTTTTACACCTGTACTTTTTTTTTTCTTCCCTTCTCCTCCTTTTCAACCCCTTTTCTTTTTTTTCCCCCAGCAGCTTTTTTTTTTTCCCGGTGATTCTCAAATAACCAGATTAGTGTGAAGAGCAGCAGGCGTGAGCAGTGCCAACAATAGTACCTGGCGATTGCACTTCTCTGGAAGCTACAAGACTTCGGAGCGCATTTTAATCTGCTCGTTTGATTCAACTTCCACTCTGCCGAGACAGAGAGAGGGAGTGAGGGAGAGCGAGGGAGAGAGGGAGAGAGAGAGAGACAGAGAGAGAGAGATAGAGAGAGAGAGAGAGAGAGATGCAGCTGCTTCGCAATTTCAGGAGGTTTTTTAAAGGTTACATCCCACCTGTGCGAAATTGCATACACTCTCCAACATCAATGCATTATATAGGCACCGTATACTCGACTCACATATATGATAATGAATTACCAGCTACAGGTTATGCAAGTCAATACATTATTTTACTTATGTGCATTTATGACGCCAGGCTGTTCACATGCACATTCTGAAAGTTTGACTGATACCGTTAATATCTGTGAGTGATGAAGGAGAGACTCCTCTTTATTTAGTTAATAAAAAAGTGGAAATAAATGGGCACATCAGCTGAGTGATTCAGTCAGAGCCGGGAGTGCTGTCTTCGTGTGTGTGTGCGCGTGTGTCAGTGATTGGGGGTGCTTTTGTGCAATGGCGCTTCTCTCTATTAGATCCCATGATGTAATCCATCTTCTGGATAATTAGCAGTGAGGGGATGGAAGGGAGGCGGTGGCGGAGCTGGCGTACACCGTTACAGATGAAGGCTCGGTGTCGTTACTGGGATGGAGCTGGAGCTTAATAGGTGTGTGGCATGGTAATGTCTCAAAGCACACACGAAAGCCTTCGATATTCTTCGGGGAACTGTGGACCGATGAACGCTTTCTGTTTCTGACACGAGACATCGGTTTTATGTCTGGCTAAATATTCAAATGAAACGTCTTGGAGCATGTGAAAATAAGTGAATGTACTAAACATTAATGAATAAATAGCAATATTAAATTATACTCGCTGACCCCTCAGATATAGTGCTTCAATTGTTATATTTGCTTTATAAAGTTGTGGCAAACCCACACAAATGTGCTAACACGAATGCTCAAAAAACTTAACACAGAGACACATGAAATATACAGTTGTGCTCACAGTAAGAACCACAAAGCAGACAAATGCTTAAATATCTATTATACAAACTATGCTCTCATAATTTAGGGTAAGAAAGAGGTAAAAGGCCATTTGAGTGGTCCCTGGAGACTTGAGGAATACTATCAGGGCTGAAAGTGGACTGAATGTCGATACAAACCCCCCCCCGCAGCGCAATTCGGCTTCCCCATTCTGTCGTTAGTCCGTCGATTGCCCCACAGGGAGCGCTCTCTCCTCCCGAATCGCAGATTACCTCATGCCCACTGTGCCTCCAAACTGCAAGTGGCCAGCATCAGCATGTAGCCGTCCGATTTATCACGGGAGCCCGAGATTAGATAACAGCACACAGCACTGGCGCTGACCGACGACAGAGAAAAAAAAAAGGGCTGCATGGGGGGGGGGAATGTGCGGTGCACGGTCTCGCTGTCCCACGAATGCTTCACCACAGGTGCACTTCAGGTCATCTATATTTCATCTGAGAAGCCATCGTCGGATGATGAATGTAAACGAGAGTGCGCGCGTGTCAACGTCCGCGCCGTCTGCGATTGCCAATAAAGTTGCCTTTCCCTCAATTACAGCTGCAGCGCCGGCTCCTTCCTCCGAAACCTCATTAAACTCGGCCGCGCGATCTGTGTGTTCCCCGACATGCTCGCGTGCATGCATGCTTTTGTCAGGGTGTGCACTTTTGCGCTCGGCCTCGCCGAGATGCCCGTCAGGACTCGTGGGAGGGGGAGGGGGGGTCAGAGGGAGAGGTCGTTAATCAAGACAGACAGGAGCTGCACCCCGGCGTCCCCGGGATGACGGTGTTGCTGAAAGCCGCGGAGTCCCTCAGCAAAGATCCCCCCCTCTCTCTGATCGCAGCGCCAATTAAGAGCCGTGCTGCTCCACTCCTCGGCAGAGGCGGCGCAGACAACCTTTTGTTCCCCCGGCCTCGCGGCACGCTGCACCAGATGAGAGCCCAGGAGCATTCACGTCCAGCTCCGTTTGGTACAAACAAAAAACAAAGTATTTGGGACGCATTTTATAAAAAAGCTCGTGCTTTTTTTTCTTTTTTGCGTCATAATTTATGACTTGACAAATTTTAGGCTCAAGACAGGAGAAGTATGGATATGCACAGCAACACGGAAAAATCCAATTACAATTCATGTTTTAGAGTAAAGAGTTGTGCACTCTTTTTTTTTTTCTTTACTCAACCAGTGTTGCAAAAAGGTAGTAATTAGATGTCACGGACAAAAACTACCAAAGTGTCATCACTGACAATGGTGAGCATCTCTAAGGAGCTCTCCATGCTTTCAAACCACTCATCAAATTGCAGGGCCTCCATTCATTCTTGGGTTTTTTTTAACCTACCACAGACAGCACTAATGATCAATTCCAGCCCTTAGCATATTTATTCATGAGTGTAATACACCTGCTTCCTCTTTGTTGCATTTCCTCAGGTATTATGTGTCGCCTTGCCTCCCACGCTTTTGGCTCGGTTGGCATTTCTCTCTTCTTCTCGCTACCAGGCTTTGTTGAGCCTCCGCACGCGCACGCTTTCATGCGCACACGGCCGTGCACGCACGCTGGGTTCACTCTCATTGGATAATCAGAGCGCTTTCATTTAGTTCCTGTGTTTTTTTTGTTTTTTTTTCTCCGCTCACGCAATGAATCAAATTGTTGTGGGGAAGAGGGATATTTGCTGCCTGGCTCCGTTTTGTGTCGGAGGATCGTGTTTGTGTCTCTTTCCGCGATGTCACGGAGCCCACACTGACGCGCCGTCTTCTGTACGGGCGTGGAGGAACATCCCGAGTGTGCACACTGTGAAGCATTTCTGGGTGCCATTGTGTGGACAATCCGAGCGGGTCCAGAAATGACGGAGTGGAATCGAAGCATTGAGTGCAAATAACTGCACGGTGAAAAGAAGTCTGAACCAATGGAATGCTTTGTCCGGCTCTCCAGAAATACTGTTGCCTTAACAATATTCTCTCCACCAGTGGCTTTCAAAGTGTAAAACTGGCGTCCTCTGCAAGGTGCCGCGGAGCTTCAGGATGGGTGCAACAGCAGGATAAATCTCAGGGTCAGGGGGATCCTTTTTACTGGCGTTATATTTCCATGACAGTTTTTTTTCCCAAACTAAGGAGAAAACTAACAAAAGATGGGATTGTATTGTTAAAACGCAGTATTAAAAGGAATTATGCACAGACTAAAACAATGAAACTGACTAAATAAGTCAAAAGGTTTGACAGTTCCTGACTTTATATAGAGACATGATGCTTGTGGCCGGAAAATCATTTCACTCTTTTCAGGAACTATTTCAGGAACAGTTTCTAGTAAGTCATGGTGATGGGCTCACTGAACAATGTTTTCATAGAGTCACTTTAAATATTGGATTCTTGATATTCTAATTCCTGTTTACTTCATTAGTTTTTTTTTGCATATCTTGTGTGTCTTTTCTTTTTTCCCTTTCTGCGTCTTCGTGTTTGTATCCAAGCCAGGAAGATTTGTGAAACTTCACCACATAAAGTTTCACATTTGAACACATTTTAATTAATTGGCTATCCAGTCAGAAAAAACACAAAACCGGTCTCTCTTCCAGTCTCGGTGTGGCCATCACAAGCCAGTGCATCTCCGACAAACACCACACTTTATTATGATCACTCATCTGTGCTATCTGCCGGACAGTGTAGTCTGTATCTCATCTGTGAGTCTGTGTCTTTGTTTGCTCGACTGTGTGCATGTAAACACAACCTCTGTGTTTGTCTGCCGGGGTTCATGAATTCTCAAACGCTTCAGCTGGAGTTTTTCTTTGTCTCTCCGACGCTCTGCCTCTCCCTCGCCCTCCTCATCTTTCTTGTCTCATCCTGTTTTATTCCTTCTTCTTTTTTTTCTCTCTCTCTCTCTCTTCACATTTTACCCTTGCCAGACTGATGCGGTGCACCATTTTAGGTCAAGCTCAGTGGTTTGAGTTTCCTTCCTCTGATATGATTAGGTATCATTAGCCAGTTCAGTCTTTCAGGCCAGACCACGCACTCAGCCGGTAGGGGAGGATCGTGATGCTGCTTGCCCCCTTTGAATCAAATTGAACCACCCGACTATGACTTCTATTGAGGGGCTCGGTCTGAAATGTTGAAAAATGGCAGGTAGATGTGTTTTATGTATATATCCATTTATCTACGCTTCCATCCATCCGTCCATCCATCTTTCTCCCCCTGATGTCCTGCAGCCGTCTCCTCCCTCAGCTGTGTGGTCGCAGAAGAATATGAAGTTTTCGCCGCGGCTGTGTCTCGCTGGGGAAATATAAGTTGACTGTCTATTGCATTACCGTTTCTAAGCCTCACATCAGGAGGTGATCAGATTCCCTGAGGTGGAGGGAACCGGGGAAATGGAGAAAGGAATGATCGCCGTGTGCCAGTTTGTCTTTCCATGCGTGTGCACATTACGGCTATTACTTTTCACGGAATCGGATTTGAACAGGCTCTCGTGTTTGTGTTTGTGTGAGGCATGGACTCTGTTTACCGTGCATACAGTGTAAAACCTCAGCAATTTATTAGCCCGCTGTGTGTTGACACACACCGACAGCTTGTCCAATCAGTGACTCACATGTCGCTTGTCAAAAAGTTTTAAAGGACAAAAATACAAATGGAAAAAAAACCCCGATGTTGTTATGATGTGGTGAATATTAGTGATAATGTAGCTCTTCAACGCAGGCTGAAAGTTGGTTCATCACACATTTTGCCAAAGGAAGTCGTTACAAGCACGATGGCCTGAGGAGTGTTTCCTTCCGTGCATATCTGGCCCTTTAAAACAAATTGAGGATCGCTGTGAAGCCACAGTGTTCCGCAGCATTGTGCTGACATGGCGCATCTCTTCATGGTCACACGCTGTACTCAGCGGCACAATAATGCACATTGTGACAAAGCGCCGGTCTGGAAACGGCTCCACGGACAAGGCGGTGACTTCGGCTAATGCGGGCTTCCACTCTCCCCCAAACTGCCGCTCAGTGAGCATTTGCAGCTTTGCAAAAAAAGTGAATGGGATACGAACTCCAGCCACCATCAACTCGGATCACTTCTAAGAGTCAGTGTTTGCCCAGTCATGTTTTTTTTATAGCCACTAGTGGGGGCCTGTTTTGGACACACACGCTCAAATATTCAACATATCCATAGTACAGCTGGTGAGACTCATACAGCTCCATAACAGGCCAAAGAGCCATTATACAGGGGTCACTGTTAATTCAATTTGATCTTTTTCCATCAGTACTCAGTCCCAAACATCTGCAAGTAAAAAAAAAAAAAAAGAGAGGATATATCACCACAATTAGCCAATGAAACCAACTATTTAGGTTCACTAAATCAGGGTAAGCACTTTATCCGGTGGCCTGTAACAGCAAGGACCGGCGATATTGCGAGTGCCCAGAGCACTGCTTAGACGCTGAGGAGCAGCTTAACAGGCTTATAACGGAGCAGGGGAGCGAGTCAATCAGCTGCTATTGAGTGACTCCGTAATGGCCAGCCTGACCATCACACTCCCCAGAGAGCCAGTTTTGTTTTCCATTAGGACTGTCGTTACACAGGGAGGCAACGAAACAACCTCCAAGTGAGTGTCTCTTGGAAAGGACAACGAAACAAAAAAAAAGAGCACAGTTTCAAGTGCATAAAAAAACAGATGTTGTCATATTTACCTTTAGAGAAAGGACAGCAGTGAGCTGTATTAACGGCAACTCGAACTGACTCCCGATGATGTAAAAGGCCATCAGTTTCTGATCACACCCAGCGAAAGTCTCGGTGCCGTCGCTGTCAGACGGCCCACCGGCCAAGAAGGCAGAGACATTAGTTTTAATCAAGCGCCACTCTAATTGAGAGGCCTCCCATCTTCATAAAGATAATTACTCGAAAATGTCAGGCGGCGTCTATGTGTGCTGCCCCCCTCCCGTAGACGCGACCCGCGGTGATAAACCACAGGTCTGGACATGTATCTTTATAAGAGGGCAGTGCCACAGCATCCACTTGACTGGAACCATTAGTCAACATTAGCCACAGATGGTCCCCCTAACAGAATCAAATGCTGGTGAGTGACTTTAGATCATGCCTATTATACCTTAGAGAATCCTTCTTGTCAGGCTGCTGAGTAACAGTGGACACAACAGACTGAATTAAAGAGCTTCAGCATGTCCCAAAAACACAGTTTGCTGTCTTCATTCAACGGAGCTTTTTTTTCCCAAAGATTATAAACATACTTTACCAAAATAATTGACTGAGTCGCTGCTCAGATGTTCTCACATACTCTTGCTTGAGTTTCATCTGTATGCAAAGTGAGTACATGGAGCCAAGCCAGGCTTTTATGTGATGAAACCTGGAGGGTAGTCTGGGTGGAAAGTCTTCAGATAGAGAAGACATTAAAATTGATCAGAATATATATATACACTGCTGAGGGTAATGGCTCGACAGCAGGACATGGATCAGCTGTTTTCCAGTTTCTGGATATTTAGAATTTTCACTGAAGAAATTTTGGTTTCGAGTCCTCTATCATGTTGGGTCATGCAAACCACAAGCTGGATGTTTTCTGTTCCTTCGATCTCCTAGAAAAACTTTAAAAAACTTCCCTGATTTATTTCTGCAGAACAGCTTTCTATTCATTCTCTGTTCATCTGAAAATGAGCCTTGGCCCAGCGAAGACGGAGGTGTCCTTGGACTGTGTCCGCGTGAAGCTACTTCTTTACATTGTATGACTTCCACTGACACAATCTACCAAAGATAACAGTTTTTCTTTCACAGTTCTCGGGCCCGTGTAGCGATGGACTGTACAGAATAAGATCTGTTTTTACTGCATTGTCGTCTTTCAAAATATTTCCTGACATTATATTGTAATATTCTGTCTAATTGTTAGGTTTATTCCGAAATACAACATTTTTAAAGCTGTTTTCTTGTTCCGAGTCCCAACTTGTCCTGAATGGGGATTGTGTAAAGCCACATATGCAGCAGCACACACAATGCGGGCCGAGGTAAAGAGCATATAGAGAGCAGCTTTGCACAAATGTGTGCCAGGACTGCAAAGTGTCATCGGCTCTTTGATGCAGCGGCCCCGTCTCCTGAACTTTGACTGATGGCTCTCTCTGGGCCCCGGCGCAGTGTCAACAGAATGGATGAGGTTGGAGGGAGTGACTGACAGCGAACAGGCAGGAGCTGTTCCCCACACTGCAGCCCGCCTTTATCTTTAAAAGCTGGCAGTAATTGAATAATAAGTACACTCTGAGATGCAGGCAGCAGGTTTGGGGAACAGAAAAGGGAGCCTGGTGTACCTTTCCTGGCATCTTTTTACTTTGCATTTGCTACTAAAGCAAAATAGACTCCCATCAAGCTTATTGTAGAGAGTGCTGTCGAGCTGTATTTAAATGTCGGCTTGGAGCCTCGCTCCGTTCTCCTCAGGACAGGTATGTAATAGTTCTTGCCTTCTAATGACAGGTGTCATTAATGTGGTTTAAAATGGGGGTAAATACTCAGCTCTCCTGTGTGTTTGCACAGTCTCACAGCAGATCACACATATGGTAACCAACAGACGTGAATTGTTATGGATCTATCATATTCCCCGGAACAAGCGTTAATTTGGGCCAACCCACGCACAGGATATCAAGAAATCAATATTGCTTTCCCATGTCTGTGGCGGCACTAGGTGGGCCTAATTGAAATGTATGAGGGAGCCTGCTAAATGATCTGTGCAGGCAAGGGAGCCAGAGTGATTGCAAACATATGGAACGGTTCCTTAGACAAGAGAAACATTTGTACAATGCTGCCGGAGAAACAGAGAGAGGAGCAAGTGAAAGAGTGGGGGGGAAAAAAAAAATAAAAAGGGGCGAGAGAGTGGGGGGAGAAGCGGTTGTCTCACTCGGCCGTTTCTGATGTTTCCTAATGTTCGCGCGAGCGGACGCGGAGGATTTTTTTCATAGGAATCCGACGGCTTCTCAGCTGAATGGCCGAGTTAGTTAGCGAGAGATGAAGGTAGAAACGGTTGGTGAAGACGCTCATTAACAGGCCATTACAAACAATTGACGGCACAGGCTTGATTGTTGGGAGCTGCTCTTTTCACATACGTGCTCCAACGCAAACGCTTGTCTTCACTTGCTTCCATATTCAGGTCTCTGCTAAGAGCTCCTTCTCACCTCTTTTCCTCTCATCTCGCTCCCTCCTTCCTCCATCCATCTCGCTTACCATGTCTCTCTCTCTCTAATAAGCTATTGACATTTTGCTTAGTAATGACTGCAAGAATAATGGCTCTTGTACCGTCTGGAATGAGCAATGAGTAGAAGTGGCATTTTCTAACCTGCACAACAGGTAGACGACCGTGCTCACTCAATTCCAATTGGTCAGGGTGCTTTGGCTATCTCTCCTCAAGATAAAGGCTGGGGGGGGGGGGGGGGGGGGGGGGGGGGGGGGGGGGGGGGGGGGGGGGGGGGGGGGGGGGGGGGGGGGGGG
>JAUESE010000067.1:4610159-4621875 GCA_032274725.1 Malacoctenus triangulatus
GTCAGACGATCTCCGATCTCGCCACTATCATTCCGACTGATGTGCGGTCATTCCACTCAGGCAGCGCCATCATTAACATTCACTCGCAAGCACAACCTTCCCCTCCGCGCTGCTGCCGCCTCATTTACTTGGGGATTCCACTCTTCCCCTCACTGCCAAAGAAATTAATTCAACACAAAGAAGAAGTAAGGAGGGGTGAGGCACTTGTGCAGGCAAGAATTTGCATGACCCAAAAATGCCCTGCCTCTCCTCTGACTCCATAAATCAAAGGGATAGAAAGAATCCCCCCGACGCCTCCGTTCTTTGTCCTCAAAGGTGATAAATTGATCCCTGGTCGGCTAATAAGCAGAGGCACAGGGCGGCCCAAACTTCCCCAAGATTTATGCGGCGACAAGTGGATTTATAGTGGAGGAAGTGAGCGCGATCTGGAGAGCAAAATCTATTTATTTTATTCTTTCTCTGTGTGCTCATGAGATTTGAGATGGGAACTCCTTAGGGAGACCCAGGAGTGCCGGCATCAAAGGAGTAATGCATCAGGACAATGGAGATAGAATATCTGTCATGGAAGCAATGAATGTGATGGAATTACCTGCTTGTGAGTGATGAACATGTGTTTCCAATTACAAAGCTTCTCAATCCACGTGAATATGCCAGCTGCCCTTGGACGGGGGGCTCGATTCGATACGGAACCGTCTCCCTGACTTTGCCCCCCCTCCCTTTCATTAAATCCGATCCAAAAACAGAAGCGGGCGCCGGGAATCGATATGACGGACACTTCTTAGGATCGTCAGCAGTATCGCCGAATGAAGGGAGGGGAGAAGGCAATCTCGCAGCTCGCAGCCTTTGCCAGACATAAGAGAAGCCTTTTAAAGCAACTCAACCAGTCATCCTAATGACGCGAGGTGATACGGTGACAGGAAAAGCGCTCTTTTAAGGAAGATGATCAATGCTATCATCTTCGCCAAAGCTGACTGGAAAACGGGACTGGATATGGTGGCGTAGAGTTTCTCCGGCGCGCCAAAGGCAGATGGAGCTCCCCCTCTGTCCCTTTTTCTTCTCCTCTCCCTCTCCTTTATCTAATTCTCCCACTTTAACCTGAATGTTTTCTTCCCTCCTCCTCGCCCGCCTCTTTGCCTCCACCTGTTTCAAACTGAGATTTATTATCGTGTCTGATCTCAGACCCTTTCACGCTCTCTCTCCGTTTTCTTCGCCCTTCATCACGTCTTTCCCTTTCTTTCTCCCCCCACCTTGTCACACCTCCCCGCACACGCGGCCTCACTCACTCCCCCTCTTTACACTGACAGCATGCTTATCCTGTTGTGTTGATGAGATATTTCAGCGATTAACATTACGCATGCTGAGCAGATTATGATAGCCTTCAGGGAGGAGCGGATTCGGCGTGATGGAAAGTTTTCGGCGCGATAGGAAGCTCGGCCGATAACGGGCCGTTTGACTGCAGACGGGGGAGCGTACAAAGAGATCGTCTGTGCTCACCGTTTCTTCGCCACCGCGGCAGAACGGCCCTCCACACTCTCCAATCTGAAAGAAGAAAAAAAAAAAAACAAAACATCAAAATCGTTCCGCAGAGAGAAGAGCATAAACATTTAGCTGTTTATTAAAGGATTAGTGGTTGCACTAATGAGGAGAACGGACGCCAATAGCCCGTTTTAGCAATAAGGCACCAGCACATGTTGATTATTTTTCGAGGCCAAATATGCACACAACTCATCAGGAAAAAAAGTTCCTCGCTTCATAAGCGAGTTCGTCTGTGCTTTTGAGTTTGGCTGTGCACATTTCTCACTGAGACAGCTCACCGAGCAAAAAGTGATCGCCCGTCAACATCCGCCTGACTTGTGCAAACCTATGCAAATGTGTCTAAAATATCAAAACTCCTCTCACCCAAAGCAAACCCCTTTTTTCTCGGGGTTGCGTGACATCAATTCCGGGTGACATGCGATGCAGTATATAACTAATTCTCGGAGTGACAGTGATGCTACCCGGTGCCACAGAGGCAAACTGTGGGTACACAGAGAGAGAGGGAGAGGTGGAAGCGGGAGGCAGATCACTTCCCAAATGCTCATTTTTAGCTGGCTTGTTTGGGCGCAGCGCACCAGAGCTGACGAGCTGAGCACAGAGTTTTTGACACAATGGTGTCAAACCCGGGACTGTGATGTTCAGCGCGCGCGCAAGTGCGCAGCATCGCACCTGCTGGCAACGCGCAAACACAGACACAACCAGACTGTTATCAAGTCTGCGTGGCAATTAGTGTGTTTGGGAGCGCTGCGAATCCTAATGACTCATTTGCCGAACATTGTTCCATTAAGGGGGGTGGGGGGGGGGCTTTCAGGGACGTGGCATATGGAATCCGGTGGAAATGCTCACACAGTTTGGAGCTGACAGTGTGGTTAAGGTATCAGCTTTTGAATGCTAACAATATAATATAAGAGTGTCTGTCTCTGTCAGGAGCTTCAGTTCTTCACTGCTGTTCAGAATGAATTTTTTAACAGATAGGAGGCTCACAGTTTGCTATCGCGGTCTGGGTCAGGGCTGTGTCAGGCCTCTCCTCTTTAATCTTTCACTAGTTTACCACCAACTGTCATGAAGCTAAAGCTTTTCAGTCACTTGTATTTTGATACATCTGAAGTTAACCTCGACGCGCCCGCAGTCCTGCAAGCAGCTCGTGAAGCAGATCACAGAGAGAAAAGAAATAAAGAGAGAAACGATCACACATTCTGGTTCAGAGGTGTTTATCATGGAATAACTGGATCAAGAAAGACACAATTTGTTCTTTTTAAGTCCTGCAGAGGCTTAAATATGCATCCAAACCTCCATTCTTACACCAGTCTCGGTCCTGTGGTGTTCGTAAAGGCGAGACGGTGCCATAACTCCTATATTGTGTCAGCAGCAAAGTGTATTGTGAATCACTTGTCATTTATAGCAGCAGCTCTTTGCGGCATTCAATCATACCAATAAAAACCAACAAATAAGGTTTGGATTTTCTTTCCCAACTGCTCCCACTTGACTGGCATTTTTTTAAGCAGCGTATGGATAAGTAATATCTTTACCTTCATCTCACCATTCTGCTGGTTTTTACGAGAGGAGCCGGTGTCTCTGTTGGTTACCGTTCAGGGGGAGGTCATAAATAGGCGATTTATGGCCGAAGTGCAGTCGGGAATGCTGATGCTTTTCGCCCGATAGCTGAGATACAGCCTGCTCTGACTCCTATTTAATATAAACTGCGTGCTTTACAGCAGACCTTTCTGATTCCTGAGCGTAACTGCATGCGCTCCAACATAAGGAGTTTTACAGAGTGGCAAAGTGAGATACACGGCAGACACATTTGCTGCTTGTAACTGTAAACTCGGATTACACACTTTCAGCATCTTGCATCACTCTTCAAGTCTAATTTGAGGTCTTGGTACGCGGCGCGTGCTGCCGGTGCTTAAATTAATCGCCATAGTAAGAAATAAGAACACTTCATTAGCTCTTGGTAGTGGCGTCTGCACTTCTGGAAAACATCACTCACTGTGTACACATGACACAACATCACACGATGTGGCACGTTTCAGAAGGTTTCATTAACACAACACCAGTTTATGTGACGCTACATCGATTACCACACAACCTACTTTTTTTTCCACATCTGTTATCTGGACTTCTAAACCACCATTGTTAAGTTATGGGCATTTTAATTGCTGCAGACAGGGGTCCATTAGCATAGCTTCTTGGGTGGCCATGGCCATGTTTCTCTAAATCATTAAGCTAATTATACAAGCTAATTAATCAGTATGCTCGGAATGGGCTGCATGAGCAGACGCTGCTCTTTGTTGGCTTGCATAATGAAAGGAGTCCATTTTTAGATGAGGAAAAAATGAAGAAGGGGGAGGGAGGAAGAAACTTTGATCTCCAAAGTAAATATATGATTTTTGCATATCAAGTGCTTCAGCAAAGTATGGAGGAGGAGGCTGGATTGCAGATGCAAAATTTAAAAAAAAAAAGTCAGGCTTGATTCACATTTGGAGAGCTTTGAAGATGCACTGTTGTGTGGGGGGGCCAGCAGATAGGGGCCCTCGTGTTGTGCCGCGGTGTCCAACTTCCAATTATCCGTGTCATTTACATGGGAGACAAACACAGGAAGAAGGAGGAGGAGGAGGAGGAGGAGGAGGGGGGGGGGGTCTGTCAATCACTGGGACCACTGAAACAGGGATGGTGTGCATGCGCCGCCTCACTCAGGGAACCGAGGAGAGCTGTTGAAATATATGTGTCACACCCTCCTTGGTGGAAACGAGGAGGCCCCGTTGGAGATTATTGAGGGACCCCGGTGCTTCCCGGTTGTCAATCCAAACCTGAATTCGCAACAGGATTCACGCTGAATTCCATCTCCTGTGTGTGAGTGTGTGTAAGCCGTGTGTGCATATTCATGCCTTCCTCCGCACAACAAGGGGTGAATGAGAAAGAGTCCCTGTCAGAAATTATTACCTCCACACAGACATCTCCAAACATCCTGCCATCCAGTCCTCAGTATAAAGTGGAGACAATGTCAGCGCTCACGCGGGAGGCTATTTATAGCAGCTCTCATTATGCACGATGGAGATTCGCTTCCTGAAATGAAGCCGGCTTCCAGAGCTAATAGGACCACGCTGATAACCGAGGCAATGCAAAGAGGCTCCAGTGTTTGTTGGTTCATGCTCATTCATCTCAGCGTGGGACTGCGAGCGGGCTGGACCCGGCCACTGTGATCTGTTTGCTGGTGAATGGACAATGCTGTGACATACTCAGTCCTGCCACACCCTGACCTCCCTGTCTCTCTTCACCTGCAGGGTAATTCAGAGGAGTTCTTTTCTTTCGTCACTCTGGTCCGAGGCAGCAATCGCCACTGATTATTCCAAACGGGTAAGATAAACACTGTGAAACACTCCTTCCTTTCACACTTTTTTTTTTTATCCCTACTGTTTAGAATTCATGCAACCAATAAAAATCAGCAGGATCATAATGTCAACCCATGGAAATCAAATCAAGGATCAAACAAGCAAATACTGTTTGTATAGATTCAGCTACCACAAGAAAACATATCCAGATATGATCTATGGTACAATTGCTGTAAATTGATTTCCTGACTGTCTGACCTTTATTATCAGATGTGAAACAATATTTCTGTTCGACGAACAGGTTACGTTTGATTTCCTGTTAGAAATCAGTGATGAGCGATGCACGATATGTTGAGAAATAAGAGCTATTTTTACCTGATCTCAAGCTCAGTCGCTGATGTTTACAGACGACACTGCGGTTTGCCCACTTTTTACCCCACTGCTGCCTAATTGCTTGTGAGATAATGTTTTTTTGCTCTGTGGGGTACATCAACATACATAAAGCATGCTAATGGTGCCCTCTGGAGTACAGGAATCTCCACTGCGGCTGCTCTGCTGTTCGAGGAGCCTTGCCTGCTTTCACATTTGGATTGTGTAGAGATGATGCACACACACGCACTCACACACACACTCAGGCATCTCACAGCATTTGAAGGAGGGACTGACAGGTGCTTTTAGCACATTGTGCCACTATGGACACGATAAATACACGGGGACTGCAGTGTGAAGATTCCTGAGGAAAAAATCAGCAATAAGCTTGGAGGTGACTCAAATGTAAACATGCTGAATCTTTCAAACCGCCCACTGTTATCAAAACACCACAGCTACAAAATACCAGTCGACTTTTCCCCCCAACATCACATCGTGCAAAGAGCGGTGCCTCCAAACCGGAGGTTCTGGAGCGCTTTGGTGGGGGGCGCCAGACATCACAGAGAAGGAGCTGAGTCTCACCTGCCCTGGGTGCCTAAAAAAACTGTAGGCTGTGTCCAATAGAAGTGAAGGCTCCCTCTTCCACTGTGGTGTTTTTAGATCAATAAGCAGGCCTGTGGGTTCCCCCTCAGGACTTGAGGGTGCAGCTGTAATTGGAGTGTTTGTGTTGAGTTGAGTTCTCCTTCCCAGGGCAAAGGCCGGCACACACCATAACACACTCCGACATGTCCGTAGGATTTCCAATGAACCTATCAAATACACTTGCGGGGAAGAAAAGCGTGTGTGCGTGGAGATGAAATTATGGCAGAGCTGTTCTGACAACCCCCCTCCCCTCATAGATACGTGGCCCTCACTTTTATACCTCATTCTCACTGGCAGCCTGCAATATTCTCCTAAGTGCGTTAAATAATAAGTGCAGACGCCAGGAGGAGATGCCGCCTTTCACTCAGCGCTTTTCACACATGCCATATGATGCCTCGTGGCAATTACTGTTAACATTTGCGGAAATTTGTTGAAGGCACAGGTGGCAAAGTGACTCAGATTGAAGATGACAGCGACAAATGTAGCCTGGGTGGAACGGCAAGACAAAAGCAGTTAAGCACAGATAAGTGAGTTAGACTAACTTTGCGCCTGAAGTATCGTCGGCGACGGCAGGCAGGATTGTCACGATCGCCGCGTCTGCTGGCCGTTTGCATGTCCTGCTCAGGAACCATTAAGGCATTAAATTTGAATGTAACTCGCCCGTTCCTCCTCGACGAGGAAGCCTTAAAGACACTCGTTAAATGATGTAATGCCTTTTACCCGAGAATGGCGGAGCGCGGAGGTGCCCCGCACCTGTCAGGCGGAGTTGTGTTGATGCAAAACTCACAGCAGTCGCAGGTGACCTGGTTGAGAATAGCAATGAGTCTGGCGAGCCGCAAACTTTCCAAAGTCTGCTAAACGAAAACTCATTAGAGGGAATTTGAAGTGACCTGTTCGCGCTGACGAATTAGAGGAAGAAAACTGTTTTATCAGGTAATAAGATAAACTGCCACAGTCCATTACTGCCATGTAAAAAAGGCAACACTAATACGAAACAAAGTGATATTAGATAAAGAACAAAATACTGCATTGATGCTCTCCTCTGTCTCGTCCTGTTGGGTTTTAGCTCCTTTTTGAGCAGGTTAAGTGACGTGTGCGAGGGTATTTTCAATAGTTAGGGCCTTCAATGCTAATACATGGTGTGACACAGCTGACTGCTGGTCCATCCCGTTACCTCGAAAGGTCACGGTACCTCATATAATTGTGGTTCTGTTCTTTTTCAACGTGATTTATTCCTCCATGACCAACAACGCGTGCGTAGCCGAGCATGTGTTGCGGGCCGGCCGCGGCGGCGGCGGCGATGATTTATGACACCGCTCGGAGGGGTTTGTACTTTCATGAGGTCACATGAGCAACATGTCAGCCTGGCGGAGCGCGCCGCTCTGGCCCGGCGCCGCCGGTGATCGGGAGGCCCGCCAGAAAAAAAAAACAAAAAACGCCGGCGACACGTTCCAGCCTCGAGCGCGCGTTGAGGTGCACGAGGTGCGCGCATTGTGCTTGTACATAAACGTGCACAAACCCGCAGAAAAACTCAAATGCAGTAATCCAGCTTAACGCTGCTTTATCACCTGCACAGGAGGCGCTCGCTATGCAAATGCACATTTAGTTATTCCACGGGCACGTCGGACTTAGGCGTGTCTTTAAAATGTCTTTGGAAGGGTTGACTTAACTTAAGGGGGGGGTGGCACCAACATGCCAACAGAAAAACACACTTTTTATCACCTTTTCATGTCAGAATTTGACTCATCTTTGATCGTTGAACGTCACTTTGTTGGCGTCGTTTCTTCAGATCGTGTTGCATAAAACAAAGAAAGCATTGCATCAGTGATTAAAAGACAAAACGCAGGACAATAAAGAGAGAAAAAAAAAAGACCAATGGACATATTTGTTTCAGCTTTTTCCCATAAGGCCCTTCAGCCTGCTGTCTGAAAGTAATGGACTGCACTGTTGAAAATAGCTGCTGCTAATATTAGAAATACATCCACTGATTTGTTTTTGCTTTCAAATAATAACTGTCAGCTGCGTATTGAGGCTCCTGGATTTTGATGCCGGTCTTGACAGAGCGGTAACCCCCCCCCCCTGTGGCTGTGTTTTCAGAGGTTCATTTCCAAACAGAAAATGTGTTTCCTGATCTTTGCCATCTTTGCTTCCGTCCCAGGTGGGGGCAAAAAAAAAGGGGGGGGCATTGGCTTCACTGGTGTGTCGGCGAGGTAAACGGCAGCATGGTGGCACCTGCATGAACCCGGCGCTGGAGCCTCGATTCTGAGTGAGTTGGACCAACATCCTTCTTTCTGCTTTTCCCTTTGCTGAAGTTGATTGGTTTGTCGGTTTTATATAAGTCGTTCTCAAACCAAAAAAAAAAGGCTTAATTGCTGAGTGAGTGACAGAGTGTTTTTTTTCTTCCTTTCCACGACACTTTAAAGCGTTTAATGTGAGCAAAGTCACTTTCAGAATAAATGCCAGAGAAACGGTGCAAACGAGGATTTTTTTCTATAAACTGAAAGTCAGCTTTGAACAGGAACATCATTTACAACCAAACTTTTCGATCTGAATGAATATTAACTGCTGCTCAAGACTTTGTTGTGTACCTTAACCCTTTTCAGTTGTTGTTATTGTCGATGATAACAAAAGCAAACACAAACCGTCAGTCTCGCTTGTTATGGAGGTTATTTTAGGCACTTTCAGAATTGTGTAAAATAGATCAAAATATGTTGTAAAGATTAAAAAGTTGCATATATTCAGATAGTTAGGACAAGTGTGAAGAAGAAAGACAAGATAAATATCATGAGTAATCCCGATATTGCCTGAAAAGAATCAATTTCACAGTGTTAGAAAGGGTTCAGCCAAGCCTGGTCGGCTTGTTTTCATCCTGACTGAGGCATTTCATTGGCAATTTAGCAACCCCCCCACATTTCCATGTGCACACTTTATGCCTTTCTAATTGTGTCACTTTTGCTTTTTTGTCCTAATTGTGACGGTCACCAGAGGGCCTGATCACAATCAATTACTGCGCCCAAAAAAACAACTTTTGAGGTTGCTGTTTTATTGGAGAACAGTCTCATTATTTCCACTGTTACTGAAGGATCAGGGACAGATTTTAATTGGCCGACATTTACAGACAAAACATCTGATATTGATGTGCGGAACTTTATCACATTTTCCAAACACAAAATTGCCTTTTCAGTACCTTTAATTGCCCGAGTTAATTTGTTTGCGGCACCGAAGCAGTTTGCATTTGCACTTTTCA
The DNA here is from genome assembly GCA_032274725.1 of Malacoctenus triangulatus. Classification (NCBI taxonomy): domain Eukaryota; kingdom Metazoa; phylum Chordata; class Actinopteri; order Blenniiformes; family Labrisomidae; genus Malacoctenus; species Malacoctenus triangulatus. The sequence continues at coordinate 4,619,286 of JAUESE010000067.1, forward strand.
TCTGTTTGAGGAAACGACCATTAAAAACAGTCTGTTTTGCCTCCTTGTGTTCATTAAGCCTCCTCCGCCTCAGCAAAGATTTTTCAAACCACAGTTTGAAGTATTTACATTTCATGTGAAGCCTCTCTGAGGGAAATAAATTAGTAATGGATTGACACAAACAAATGTGAAGGGAATAAAAGAGAATTGAGGAGAAAGACGAAGGAAAAAAAAAGACTCATTAGGAGGCAACAAAACATAAGCACAAAGTCCACTGAGAGTTCAGGCTGCTTCGATGGGGCATCGTCGATACGACTAGAAAGAATAGACACATTAATGGAGGAAAAAAGACAAGATCCAGAGCCGACACACTGGTTTAAAGGCCACTTAATGCAGGCTTATATAAAAGGAAATGAATAGATTTTGCGCTGCAAAAATCTACTTTAGAAATTGTCTGTAATTTAGTTTTATGGCCAGATTAATACTCCAGATAGTTGAAAAAGTAGCCAGGCTTTAAAGAGGCCAGCATTAAAACTTTACGAAGTATAAAAAAAAAAAAAGTTCTGGAAACAGCCACCCACGTCGGAGCCCCGTACATCAGTCTGAGCAGGCAAGAATGTGATCAGGAGCAAATTCGTGGCCTTATTTCCCAGATTTAGCGAAGCTCCGGAATACAAAAACCTGCTCTGAGAGGGGGGAGAATCCCTGGCCCCGGCCCGCGCGGTGATGTAGCGAAAGGAAATACATTCAGCGGGGTATAAATATTGCACGGTGAGTACATGGAGGGCTTTTTTGGCCGATGAATTATTGCAAAGTCCGGTGGCTTCATGCCAGCCTGGGAGCGGATCTCCGCTCAGCTTCGCCCCGGCAATAAGCAGTGGCTGGGGAATCGCGGTTGTGGGCACGCCACAAATAACTACCAGTGATACCGGGAATCCATCACACTCGGCGGACATGTGGGGTGCTTCCACTCGAGCGGACTCAGCAGCAGACAGCGAGCTCAGGGAAGAGGAAGAGAGGAGATGGCTGCTCAAGGGGATAAACTCCCTCCGAAACTCACAGTGCAGGAAAGTTTTGGAAACTTGTCTTCATGGCCAAAGAGGGAAAACTGCTGTGTATTGATGGGACTTAATCACAACAAAAAAAACAACCATTTATCAAAGGAATAACATTTTAGTACTTGACTAAAGCAACATTCATCAACTAAAACAGGCTTTGGGAGACGATTGATACCACTTGATAAAGACATGACACACTGCTTGCTTGTACTGGGACTAACCTCCTTGGCTCTGGTGCTCCTTCTCGCAGCTACAATGCTTATTTTTATGGGAATTTGATAGACAACTGACACACACTGAGCAGAATCATGAATGAACAGAGAAATGTCGTTTTGCTTAATATCAGGAAAGCAAGGCTGGGAAACTCGTCCAAAATCCTAATTCCCCCCCCTCATTTCCCAACGAAATCACTTTTCATTTACACAAGATAATCATGTAACTCAGCAGAGCATGAAGGTAAGAGTTAATACAGCCGATTGTGCTAATACAATGAGAAGAAGAGACGATCGGAATAAGCATCTAAATGAGAAAAAGGAGGCTTGCCCGGCGCGCTGCTTTGTCAAACCAAAGAAATGTCGGGGCAGGTTGGGTCTTTTGGTGATTAGCGGGGGGTAGAAAAAAAAAAAAAAAACATAATCCCCAGACTGCTGACATATTTCTTTTGAAAAGTGGCTGTCTGAAAAAGGCAGATATGCAGTGGAAAATGGATCAAATCTGTTGCATGTCAGATAGCAGCGAGCAGTTTCCCAGGGTGAAGCTTTGCTAAGCCACAAACAGACAGGATTAGAGATTGAAGTACTGTCCGTAGTGGATCAGGAAATACGGGAAGAGAAGGGGGGCAAAAAAAAAAAGACAATCAAAAATGATGAGTGACTGTATGATAACCTCTAAATTACTGACTCAAATACGGCACATTATCATCGTAGGTGTTCTGTGGGTTTGAATTAGCAGGGCGAGTTCAGTCGTAAAGCCCTCCCTAATTTGCTGTAATAAAACAGCTAATTCTTTAACATTAGACCGCTGTTGTGCTTGTGAAGAAACAAGCATAGAAAATTCATTTTATTTCCCGTGCAAAAGAGGAATAATTCTGAGGAAGAGCTGAGCCGCTCGGTGAGTGTGTGTGTTTAATGAAATGCGCAGGATTTGTCTCAAGGCAGTATGGATGAGGTGTTTAAGTCTGGTGCATATTTCATGACCGTTAACTGCACGCCGGCTGCTCATTAGTCCTGTGACAGGTAATGGTGCGGGTGCTTCCTCAAGTGCATTGTGAGATGTTCCTCTCAAGCCCACAAACAAGAGGACAATGCATGTAAATAAACACAAACCCACACCGATTAATGGCCGAGAAAGAGGAAAGCGTGCTGTGTCACAAAGTGGACATTTCAATATTAGATTAGAGTGGGTTTTCCCTCAACACGAATGGTGCTTGCAATGCAAACCTTCACCCAACCTCTTTTAACCACAAGATGGTGCTGTGCATCACCGTTTGCCTCGATGACACAACTCATAGACTCCACACAAGGCAGAAAGACTCACCAGCAAACACCCTCTCA
>JAUESE010000067.1:4633180-4647966 GCA_032274725.1 Malacoctenus triangulatus
GTCTTAACCTAATTTCATGGTCTGCAGGTTTGGATGGATGGCTCCGCTGCAACTTTTGCACTGGCGGAGAACGAGAGCGAGCGCAAAGGATGTGTATGTGTGTGTGTGTGTGTGTGCGTCTGAGCGAGTGTGCACTCACAGAGTAACACAATCATGGAAGAGCAAGAAAGAGAGAGAGCGAGTGAGGGAGGAAGAGAGAGGATGCGTTGGTACAATAGCGCCGCGAATTGTAGTCACTCCCCGATATTAACCTCATGACCTTGAACTTTTTTTGTTAACAAAAATACATTAAGCCAGCTGATACCTGACAGTGAATTAGGGTTTTTACAGACTTTCACTGAGCATGATCAGAGGTGAACCCATTTCGTGGTAATGCACTTCAATTACAGTCGAGTCTGCCAGAAAGAAAATAACAAGACATATCCCGGACTCTGTTGAAACTGTGTGTTGCCACCATCTGAATGCTGGCTGGGAGAAAAGAATAGGAATAAATACGATGTAAATTGAAGAATAACATGTTTGATGTTGAAAAATCTGGTCCTACTAACCTCAAAAACTCAAACAAAAGACCGTGTTGATTAAAAGGCTGACATTTCTCCACTAAGTGTGAGTAATTCCTAACAACGCAACCGCAAATTGTTCTGAGAGCTTCGTACCTCCCCCCAAAAAAAACCTTGCGTCACTGTAATTGTTATGTATATTCTTAAGCAAAATGTCACCAATGCCCTTTTAGTTTGCCCGAGTATCTCGTGGTTTGACGGCTTATTTAGCCAAACCAGGCATGACACCAATTACACTGGAGGGAAATCGATTCCAACAAAGCCCTCTGCTGGGACAAACAATAAACGGATCAAAGTGACGGGACGACAGGCGGCAAAACCAGTTGGTGATTCAAATTTGGGTTTTTAACCCCGGTACAATCCAAGCTATTAGGCATGTTCTGGAGAATGGTACAAACCCACGGGTACAGAGACGCAGTGGAAATGGCAACAAGCAACAAATAGCAAAGCAAATGAGGGTGAAAACAGCTGGTACAGTAGGAGAACACAGACCTTTCTTGTTGCTGGGATTGAGTGAGAGTCTCCATTCAAGTAAGCAGAGCTCGACCAGCAAAACTCAGAATAAAAGCAGATCCAGCCATTAATTGATAAAGCCAGTGACATTTTATTTAAAGGCATTACAGCTCGCAACACAAACGCTTGGTCACAGTCGGTGGTATTTTCATCAAAGTGATTTAATTCCTCACAATTTTATTGCTCTTCCCCCCCCAAAAAAAAAACGAAAGGAACGCGGAAAAGGTTAAATCGAAACAGCACATAATTAATAGTATTTGTTATCTAATCTTGCTCAATAACTTTTAATTTCGACTTTGACACGTTTAGTTGACAGCCTAAATGCATTTCTGTGAAGCAAAGCTTTTCAATACAGCCCTTCACAGGCAACAGCTGCGACGTTGCTCAACAGTAATTTTGCCCTTTTAAATTCAGAAAAAAAAACAAACAAATAAAAAAAAAAAAGAAAACAGCAACACTTCAATATTAATTGAAAGGTTAGCTTTGTCTAGAGACCAGCATGGCTGTGCCTAATCTTCCCTCACCTTGCTTTGGATGCTTTTGGCTTTTCTGTGCCGTAACTCAGAAATGTGAAATTTGTGAGGTTCAAACAGAACAGAAGACGTGAGACACAGTTTGCCCTAAGCTCCTTTTAATTACTGTAGTATCTCACTCGCGCTGCAATGGTACAGTCCTCGCTGAAATGTACAGTGGAAGATATTAGAACCAAAATGAATATGCTAATTATTCTGTTTTACATTCAGAATCCCACAATGGTTCGCTATTCAAATGGCAATAGCACCATTTTATGGAAGCTATAATAAGTACATGTAATTACTGATATTATAATAATGTGTGTCTTTGTCATAATACAGTTGTCTTTTGTGTTGAACAAAGCTCCAGATCGAGAGTATCATTGCAATCAGTAAACCGTAACTTTAACTCAAACGACCACGTGGGGTGTGGGTGATTGTTCAGCCGCGGTTCACTTTCAGGCCGCCGCTCCCATTGTCAGTCTTCATTCTCCGAGCGCGGGCCCCGTCCGAGATAGATCTCTCAAATGTCAGAACCGCACAGACCATTTCCTGGAGTCTGCCGTGACTGTCAGGCTCCGCGGACCGTGAAAGCCGCACACGCCGTGCCCGAAATTACCTCATCGCACAATGCCACAGACGCCCCACATTAGCGCGGTCGCGAGCGTTCCTTCGCGAGGCGATGCGAAAGGTCGCCTTTGCGTCTACATGAGACGTGCCAACGAACACAGAAGTAACTACTTCACCTTCACATGCAGAAAAAACATCAAGTACGTCCGTTTAGCAGGATGTGGTTTCTGGGAATGCATTCGTCATGAAGCTGGACAGGACTTTCAGCATTCTGTGATGACAGCTTGCCCACTTTTTTTTGCATTTTTATGGGACACAAAGGCACCAAAAAAAACTGAATCCAAAAACAAAACGTGCAAATTTTGGAAACGTGGTCAATGGTGTCACTCTCTAGTGTTTTTTTTTGTTTTTTTTTGTGAGATGAGAACGGGGAGGAATCGCAACTCTCTCTGGTACAATTACAGAAGTGCACTGCAGTCACTTAGCCTGCTAATACACGGTGTGATATTAATTACTGTTTGTAAACAATGCACTTTGCAGAGATTATTCCATGCACTCGGCGTCCTCCGTTTGTGTTTGGTAATTCTCACAAGTGATTAAGTGGTGCAGCTAGGACAGCTGTTCAAGATGAGTTCATTGGCATGTTTAATTAATTGCACTTGAGATAATTATTCAATCATTACTTTGATTAATTTTCGGCGTCCCAGATAATGCATCAAACGTCTGCTTGATGTCAATAGTTTTTAAAGCCCGAGTTGATCGAGGCTAACAATCCTTTTTTTTTTGTTTTTTTTTTTTTTTGCGACGTTCGATTCACGGCTTTGTGGAGAAAATAATGCAGATGTCAGAGGGGCCGTTGTGGGAATTCATTATGCTGACTGCATGGCTGATTTGAACAATGCCGATGTTCGAACCACAAAGCGACGTCCTCGCACCAAACACCTGTCAACCCTGCAATTTTTATTTATTTTTTTTTGGTCTTTGTGTTTCCCAACACATCGGCAACACCCCGCCGCTGCTCACTTCAACGTTTCGGAGTCGATCCACTCGGCATTGTGTTTGAAACATGCTTATTCCTCGCTCCCTCAGATATGTGGGGTAGTGGCAACATCCGAGTGAAGGAAAGCCAGGCAAATCGTTTGTGAGAGATCTTGTCAAACAGATTAATTCCCACCCTGGGCCTTGGGGTTCTGGACCGTTTTTCTGTCATGCTGCTTTGCCAGGCTCCCTCTTGATAATACCCCAAAGATAAAATTAATTGTGCAGGGAGATGTGGGATGGGGAGTAGCTGAAAGGACCTTGAGCAACACATGAAGCTCTCTTTTCCTCTCCGCTCCTCTGCATGTGAAAACACAGACACAATCAAACCGTCAGAAGCATGACACATTGCACCGATGATCACTAACTTTGTTAGGAAGTTTTCCGGGAGTGAGAAGTTCTGCGAGAGATGTGAGGAGACAGAATCCAGCCTCATGGAATATCCGGCGTCTGAGAATGTCGGGCGCTCGAATCAGCATCAAAGTGGATCCCCGCTCACTTCATCAGCAGTTTATGACGAGGGGGGCAGCGCAACCGATATTTGTCTCGTTGTGCAACTGCAAGTTCGGGAGCGCGCCGACAATCAGAGCTGCTACAAAACGAAGAGGTGACAGCGGTATGAAATTCTGCAATGACATCAGTCTTTAAAGTTATTTAAAAACACAGCAGCACTGAGAGGCTGTGCACATGCACATCAGTGCTCTGTGCTAATTGGTCGTGTCAGCAGGCACAAAACGTCCACACTGGGGATGTGGGAGATGTTATTTTTTTTCTTTTTGCATGTTTTGATTTAATGGTACATTTCAAGTAACTGGAAGCTGGGAAAGGCCTCACTTCCCATGAGGAAAATTACATTTGAATGCTGTCAAACTGGGAAGTTTCCACTGGGAAAGTGGGAGGTTTTAAAGTAGGTCTGACATCTCTCAAAATGGCAGCAAACTGGTGATTCTCACTGAATGAATCTGTTCCTCACTTACTTAAAAAACAGAGGCAAACTCCAAAGTAGCGAGAAGCCTGTTGAAATGATTGAAAATCAATACATGCATGTAACATGTGTCTTTGCCTTCCAGTGGAGGCCCTCCATTGGCTGCTGAGGTGGCAGTCCCTGCGCGAGTGCGGCTGAAACTCTTCCCTCGAAGGAATACCGCCCGTTTAGCTTCGCTGTACAGTGTTGCACCCCGATGCAGTCACACTTTAAATGAAGCAGACCTTTCCCACAACCTCCTGTCACTGCTTGCAGCTCGCGACATTAGCGAGCAAGTGCTAATCCCTGCTGTGACAGTGTGGAGGCACACAATGTCTCAGTCTTTCATCACCGCTGCCCTTCAAAAGCTACTAAAGGACCAATTTAACCAAGACATATTCCAAAGAGGGCAAAGCCAAAGAGCAGGTAGATTATGGCAGCCGTGGCAACTTTAGCTTTTTTTTTTCCTTCTCGTGTTTTTTTTTTTAAACAGCCTCCTGGCACTCAACTTGCCCCTGTCACCTCTGCTGGCAGATGGTGCAAATGAGCCTTTATTTCTGCCATTGCGCGAGAGCGTGGACAGGCAGCCAAAGCGCAATCACAAGAGATCCATGTTTGCACGGGGAGACGACTGAAACAAAAGTGTTGCCTTTAGTGCTGTCACAGCCACAGCACATCAGTGATTGCGACGGAGGTACACAGTCTGTTACTACGAGTGCTTAAATCAGGGTTTTGTCTGCCGCTGTCTCTTTCTTTTTTTTTTTTTTTCCCTGTGACAAATACCGACTGGAGTGACTTGGCTGTTGCAGCTATTTTTAAATGTATTTTCTTTTTTTTTCTTTTTTTTGTTGCACATACTGTGGCGTTGGTGCTGTCATGAGTTGTAGTACTGTATGAATAAGAGATGAGATCGTTGAATTGTTTGTTGAGCGTTGCGGCTCTTTGTGCAAGAATTCGCAATGTAGCCTAAGCGAGCTGCTACAATGTGTCTGTGCGTACAACAAAACAGTCCTTGTGAGGGATATTGTGTTTGGCAGTTTCCCTGGATATGCATTTGGATCTCATTCTAAGTGAGCATTTCACAAGCGTATTCCCCGTGCGCGCTCACATCGGCACACAACTCGAAGGGGGGGGGGAGAAAAAAAAATCGCTCCCGAGCAGCCCGCATCCAGCAGCTTCCGGCTTAAGTAGTCGCCGCTGTCACAGTGTGACATCATCAGCCGGGCTGGCGGCGTCCCAGTGGTGTCCTCCTTCGGAGCCACAGATATCCTTCGCCGCGGCTCTTTCTGTGACGCTGCAGTGTCACTCAGGGGCCCAGACAGGCAGTGCAGCGGCGATGACAGCCCTCGAAATGAGAACTCAAGAGCAGGTAGAAAACTATTGACAGGAGCCTGGGGAGCAATTATGAGCGAAACCCCAGGGGTTGCTCAATAGACGCTGCGGTTTGCTTAAGTCTATTAAAAACAAGCTACAACCCCTGTTAGGGGAGAGCAATGCCTGCTAGTTAGCTGGCCGCGAGAAGTTTTAAGCTCAACTGGTGACAGATTAATCATATAAACTCCAAGGGGTTGTCAAAAGGAAGAGTTTAGCTGGAAAGTAGATGAAACCGTTTGGAATTTTTTTTTTTTTCTGTCAGCAAAACCTTGTCAGTCGTCATCTGTGAATCTGTGGAACAGTGAATGTAGTGATGCGATTAACAAGCTGACCTTTTGTAAAGCTTTTTTTCTCCACTGCTCAGCACTTGTATTTTTAAGCCCATAAAATCCAACCGGAATAAATTCAATAGCTACCTTTGACACCCGGCACATCACTCTCCATGAAATACCTTCAAATAATCAAGGCAGACAGATAATGGCTTGGAATAGGACGCGGCTTGCTGCCCTGTGACAGACATTTCCAATTAAAAAGGGTAAATAACTCGAGATTCATCTATTCCACCCTGTCCTGAGATACATCAGCCTATCGCGCCTTAAATCCGTTCACCCCTGAAATGGTAATATCACAGATTTGGATTTCCCAGGCAAAGAAAAATGTCATATAGTTCCAATATCCACTGCAGCAAAAAAAATTTGTCTCCTTTCGAGTTTTTTGTGGGCCAACTGAAGCTTGGGAAGTCATACACTGTATCAGTACAAAGTACACAGGCATCATAGAAATGGTGTTTGAGTTTATGGAACTTTTTTGATTTGACTTTGCTCATCAGAAAAAAGTACAGAGGCTGGTTGACTGTGTTTTCCTGATGTAACTTTACCCGAACTTGGCCTTACATTTTTCAGTGCCAACACTGGGTTGCCAGTTAACCTCAAGATTTCAATGCAAAAAAAAAAGCAACAGAATAGCTGAAATGGACCACGAGTAAGGATGTAAATTGTCATAATCCTATATAGTGAATAAACGTATTCCTATACAGTAGGAGCAATAAGATAATGTATTTACACCAAAGTTTCGCCTGGCCCAAACATGACCTAAATCTGGCACAGCTGGACGCACAGACAAATGCTGCGAGTGTGATGAATTGCCCGCCTCGGGCCCAGAGCTTGCCCAAGTCCTAATAACAGGAGGTCATTCCCAGTCCAAATTACTTCGTGTCGGCGTCCCAAAAAACCGAGCCAAAATTGGACCTCTGGTGTCTGAATACATGCGGGCGACATTAGTAATCAGCTCAACTTGGCCCGCTACCTCGGCGACCGTGGACTGATACTCGCGTTGCCTTCTCCTCGATCAACTTTGGGCGGCATTAACACGGCGACGCATCGTGACAGTGGGGATCGTCATTGGAGAATAAAAAAAAGAAAAACAACTTTTTGGTAAATAAAATGACACGACTCATTAATGTGATGAATGGCCGAGCAATCCCCCCCAGTTCTCGGCATCAAGTCGCCGCCGCCCAACCCCCTTCAGGCGTCCCTCTAGAGGGCCATTCCGGGTGACAGCCGAACACTTAAACGTGTGCCTCTAAGTGCTGAGGCAAGCAGGACTGCCGGCCAAACGCTGGCTCTTTTCAGCTGTTGAAGCTCCCAAGGACCCATTTCGCTGTTAACATCAAATCATTAAATTCACCCCCTTCTCAGTCAGCTCGACTTATAGAGAGATTGGTAAAGAGACTAAGACAACGGCTAATCTTTAAGAGGGACAAGAAAAAGGTCCTTGTCAGCTGGATAGTTTAAGCAGAACATGGTTTTAGTTTGAGGAGAATTTTTATGTAAACTGACCTTCTTTCGTTTGGTTGTGATCTTATTGACCATGAAAATTAATTAGTCAGAGCCGTGTTCTTGCTCAGTAATGAAAGGGATGAGGAGACAAAATGGTTAATGTGTCACTGTCAGAGCCTCGGACTTCAGATTATTGTGCGATATTAAAATTTAATTGCAACTCCAATCGCGTCTCGGAGAGCCTGATAGCATCACGATTTAAACCTACATGAATATGCAATCAGAAACCAGCTGAAAACTGGAACCTTCTCAGAGATTATTTGATTGTCTCCTTTGTTTTTGATGACTGAATGGTAAAAGGATGAAAAGAAATATGAACGCTCACCAGCCAATGAGGTGTTCGGTTGTATGTTGTGTGTCTGTGAGCAAAGGTAGTCTTGATGTACACAAATGTCTTCGGGGTCCAGACTTTGTATTATTTCAGGCCACCTCAAGCAATTACAGTCTTCAGCTGTTTCTTCCACTACACTGGGTACATTTGTTGTTTGAATACAACTCCTGCATCTGATGCACGCCACCTCGGGGTACGGGACCGCTAACTGTCCGCAATTATCCTCCGTCTTTTGCGAGCAAATGGTCCATGATCTCTTATAGGTGTAATTTAAAAAAAGATCAGAGTGGTGCACGACAATTCCCAGACAAATCATGTGTTTTTGAATTGAATCGGAATGCGCTCCTCTGCAACTGCCGAGCATGTCGACGCTCCTGGCAACACTTTGCTGCAGTGCCGAGTGTTCACAGGTCCACAGGAATCAGTTGATTCGGAGGATCTAATTGTGGCGGCCCGAAGGACTGATTACTCGCAATTGTGTCCACAGCTTGATTAGAAAGGGACTTCTATTATAATACCTTAGTTTTAGACACACTTGTAAGAGACTGAACCCTAATTAGAATTGCTTAGTTTCAATAGGAATAAAAGTGCATTTAGTTCTTTGCTGTGATGCTTCAAGTAGTCCACTGACTCCTTTCCTCCCTAAAACACACAGACTCCTTGAGAGTTTTTGTGAAACCTGTGAGTGTGTGCTTGTCTACCTACTTCTCGTGCATGTGTGCTCATCTCTCAACTGCTGTGAAGTTTGGGGGGGGAGAAATAAAGAAGAAAAAAAAAGTTGAAGGACCAGTCAGATGCTTTGCTCGAAGGGCCGGCTGTTTTTGGCGAGCACCCCGCTCACCCGTGTACACGGCATGAATAGAGCAGAGAGGAAATGCGTCCCTCCTTATGGTGGGTCAGACTCCAAGGCAGCCCAGATTTATTTATTTTTTTTTTTTTTCTGCAGCCAGTAGATTATAGGACTAAATCAAAAAACTGAATTTCAACACAGTGGCATATGAAGCCTTTGCCTCGAGGGCCTGATTTCCTCGTTCGCTGGTGTTTTAACAATGAGGCTGTACTTGACAGTCCGACTGAAGCAGCCGTGTTTAAGTGGCCCTCGAGTTCAGCCTGTTTCTGTGCAACAGAGTTAAAAGCATCGGGGATGCGCACGCTAATAAATGGCTGTTATACCAATCCTCCCTAACGTCCAAAACGTCTAAAAACCTTCCCTGTCAGAATCACTTCTTCAGAAACGGTTGCTTATGCTCTGCTGTTTACTGCAGTACAAACCGAGCATTTTATTGTGTACGTAATGCAATGTATATCTAAGACAGCATTGAACAAAATATATAGAGGCATAGCAAAAATGCACAAGCTGCAACTTTAATGCTAAGCTTTTTGCTATGGCTTCAGCATTCATATTGTGGCCTTTTTCTCACACTCTGGCTGGTGCATCCATGTGGTGGGTGTATTTGTTCATCTTCTACGTGTTTGTATTTATGTTCTGGCATGTTGTGTCGTCTGTAATCAACACAGCAACCTCTGTGACCTGAAATAAAATGAATCAAACCACGCTGCCTAACTGTGAGAAAAATAAACTGCAGCAATTTATCTTGAAAAATATATAATTGTGCTCAAAAAAATCAACTATCATTCCTCAGATGCATTTTTCTGCTGCCTAACATTGCGTGGTTGTACTTGACCTCAGACTGAACCCCTTGCTCCACTCTCTTTTGATAGAAAACTTCTCTCTCCAGCACATTTTGTAGCTCCTAGTAAGACTTTGACACTTCTCAGCTGGTAGCTGGGCCGACTGAAGTGCTTGGGCACTCAGGTTTGACGGGTGCCTTCCTGCAACTGTGAATTTGGGCTCCTTTCATAGATGTTCAATTGGATTAAGATTGGGACTCTTAGCAGGGCCTCTTCGGAACAGTCCAATATTTTCTTCTTATCCCCTCCTGAGTGCTTTCAGATTCATATTTGTGGGTCATTATCCAGTTGGAGGAGCCCTGACCTGAGAGTGAGGCTGAGCACTCGGCCGCTGGGCAGCGCGTTTCGCCCCGGAACGCCTTGATAATCTTCTGATTTCATTGTGCCCTGCACGGATTCAAACGGATCCTGTGCCAAATGTGGCAAAACAACCCCGTCGCACTGCTGAGCCTTCCTCCGTGCCTCACTGTGGGATGGTGTATTTTCCTTTGAAAGGTTACATTTTTCAGCGGTGAACCTGGGGCTGATGTGACTTACCAAAAAGCTCTCATTTTGTCCCATCCCTGCTGAAACATTGTGGCTCGCAGCCCACTTTCACTCACGGAGAAACATATGGTGCAAGCAGACACCATTGTGGCTTCATCTTCAAAGTCAGCACGTGTCTGTTTTCAAGCTTTGTCTCCATCCAAACGCTCCTTCTGCTCGGTTCGGAGCCAGTGTTTCTCAGGCCACATCTGCGTAAAGATGGGCTCGTTGTCTTTACATTAGCTCTGCTTCCCAATGATATTCGTTCTTATCTCTTCAGACAAGCCTCTTGTCTGCGTTCGGCATGTTGCACATGATGATAACAGCGAGAGCGTGCCGCCTTAACAAAGTAAATAGGCTGAACCATTGCGGATAAGGTTAAGACACTTGTGATGCTAATTGAAGGCAACAGACTGCTTGAAATGTCACTAAAATCCCATTATTTATCAGCATTTCTAAGGAGTTCATGCTGTTTCAAATATTTCATTTTTTTCTCCGCATTTATTTGATTTTATTTTGTAAATATCTACAAAAAAAGAAGCGTCTCGTCTGTATATTCAATGAAGTTTCATTCCTCATGCTGGTGTCAACACTCGTGATGAAACTGCACCTAATACAGAATGTACAGTCGAAGTTAATACGGTGTGAAAGCAGATAGATGTAAAGCATCCAAACTCACAGTGAGTAGAACCACAACTCACCGATATGAGTCTCACACAACCTGTATGACAAACACACAATGCCTGCATCCATAAAAAGGACATTTTGAAGGCAGAGTTTTCGTGTAAATGACCAAACATGACAAAAATGCAAACTCCCTTCATACCTTCACTTGGTTAAAACACTGACACACACCTGTATCTCCTGTATTTCTGCTGCTACAGACAGGATGATCCTCTCACAGCCTGAGCAATCGGGGACACTATTCCCACCGCTCACTTTTTCTTTTTTTTTTTTTTCTCTTTTTTGCCAATTTGCTCCTGGGAGCCCCTGAGTCCTTGTCTTCATTAAAGGAGTTCCTCATTGATCAATCACTGTCAGAGGAGCTGCTCTGTAATTGCACTGTGGCCTAATCATGACTGACGTCTCATCCCTCCCGCTCTGTCACAGGTCTCAGGAGAGAGGATGTTCCATGACTTTCACACCTTCGACCTCAAGGTAGGACCCTCCAAGGATTTTACCCCTCTCCATAGGGTTTGTCTTTGAATGTATATGGCTTAATAATGAATTTTATAGAGCCTTCCCATATATTACTCAGGGCAAGGACAGGGAAGTTAATACAGACCGGGAGCTCTGGATGTTCAACTGCTCTGATGTCGTCATTACTTCCTTCTCTGTTGTACAAAGTGAAAACAGGCAGTGTGATAGAAAACACAAGGGATCAACAGGCACTAATGTGTTTACTGACAAAGTACTCGAAGTAATTTATGCTGATAAACTCAGAAAAGTGTTTTTTTTCCTTTAGTTTTTACTACAACAGGAAACAAATGCCTCTTAAAAGCAACACATTAGACCGTGTAAATTATACACATACGACTGTGACCTACGTGGCCTCGAATGGCAATTATATTCCATCAATAAGGTGAGATGACAGTACTTAGATGCACTATTATCTGAAATTGCGAATGTATATTGTGCGCTCCAGATGTCAAGTTTATTGTGCTGAAGTCTTGTTGTCGGGCCGCTATGCCGAACTGAGTGTTACAGGGGAATAATAGAATCCCCTCTGCCTCTGTTTCCCACACCTCGAAAAGGTCACGTAGCCTCCGACAACACAGGACACAATGAAGACGCAATAAAGGTTCCCATTCAGAAATCTATTCACTATTTCAATGGTGTAAGGATGCTGATTGTTGCCACTTTGCAGTCATCTCCAAACGTCTAATGCTCATTGATAAAATGCAACGAGTGGGCCCCGCAGATGTCGACAGGAGCACAAAAATAACAGAGTCGAGGCGGAATTTATGCCTATTTATGAACTTATTTTAGGAGTTGCTGTTAATCATCAGCATGGCCTTCAGCCTGAGAGTGACGTGACAGCCCTCTCACTGGTTTGTTACATCCGGCTCTCTGCCGAGAACAGAAAACATTTATTTGCATCACAGTTGAGCATATACATCACATATTTTATTCACACTGGGGAGGAAGGAACTAAATAAAACACTGGATCCTAACTAAAATGCTAAGCAGAGGAGCTTCAGTTCAATTCCAAAGGTCTTATCTTGTTCGAGTTTGCTTTTCCAAATATGCTAATTAATTTAAATCCGCAACCCTCCTGACTTTAAAAACAGTTTATTGATTTTTCTGTAAAAATGCCCAAATATTTTGAACCCATCGAACAATGGTGCACGCTGTTGTTCAGGGAACAGAGCAATGCACCGAGGAGGGGACCGTGTTCCCCGACATTATTTCTCACCAAACTGTTGAGGACATAACATCATGTTGTTCCTGTTTAACACCGTAACTCAGTCAAATAGATAGAAGTTATGTTTTGCCACCAGTTATTTTATGTGCGGTGCCACATCAACAAACCAATTTTGGGAAAATAAATCGCAAAAGATGCAAAATGATGTTGAGGAAAAAAAAAAAAAAATGGAGAGCGATTTTCCAGATTGAAATTGATACCCCTGCCATGATATTAAGCCCACCAGGATGCAAACTTTCAGCAAACAAGATGCGATTCTGTCAAATGATTTGTGACTTTGCCATTTCTGCCACTGAGCGAGGTCTCGCATTGCCTCTGATAGCACGTATTAGTCTCGTTCCTCTTGTGATCGCGCTTCAGCGCAAGGTTATTCGAGCTTACAGTGATTGGACCGAATGCCTCCTGGCTGTGCATTAGTCTGGCTCTTATGTCCACAGTGAAACTCGGCGTCCAACGCATTCAAACACGGCGTTATTATCATCAGTGTGATTTTTAAATCACAGTCTGGAGCTCATGTATGTACATGACTGCGCGAGTCATCTTCAGCAGAGGACAGGGAAACCACAGCAAACACCCCTCGTATGCAAATGCCTGATCCCACGCCATATTTCATGCAAATGTCTGTCATCGTATATTTTCAAATGTCATTTATGTGACAGTTGTAGCACAAACATCCATAATGTTTGGACTAGGAGGGGGGTCTGCAGCACGGATCGCAGTCATTGTGGATTCAGTCGGAATAACAAGGTCAGGATGGCTGAACTCCTGTTCCTACAAAACATGATGGTTTTATTAAACTTTGAATACATATGGATGATTAATGTCGCTGTGGAAATACAAAAGCTGGCTAATGTAAACAACGCCTCTTCCCAGAACCAAAATAATACAGCATTTGAGCTTTGGAATTGTGATGATGCAGGTTTATATAGAAGTCTGTAAAGTTACCGGAATCCAATGCAACTGAATTAAAGGATAAGAGTGAATTTCTTGGCATTTACCGAGCCTTTCTGTGTCATTGTGTGCAGAAAAAAAGTACTCGGGATGATGTACCGGCAGGAAAGTTTTAAATTTAAAATGCAATCAGCACAATCACCACAAGCAATCAGTTCCTCTTCATTTCACCTGATCGAGCCCCCCCGCTAAAGCAAGCCTGTTAAGTAGAGCATCTTATCAGGCCTGGATTAAGCTCCGCGTTTGATTAACATCTGTAGACTGAGTTTAGAATGTTAAAGTTCAAGTTTAGGGAACAGAAACGTCTAATTTCTGTCAGGTCGAACAGCAAATATATATATAGGGTTCATTTTGTTGTATGAACTTAAACCATGAAGAAAAAAAACCCAAAAACAAATCACCTGAAAGTATACTGTATGTAACCAAATCTAAATAGGCTCTCTGCTTGGTTCCATGAAGGTCCCTCAGTTGAGGACAAGCCAGTGAAAGTTTCTTTGGTTCTCACAAAGTTGTTGAGAAGAAAAAACCTCCCAACAACTTGCAATTATAGAAAGAGCCTATAAATGGAGACAAATGGTTTGTAGTGTGTCAATACACTTCACGACAAACCACACAGGTGCAATTTCAGGTGCTCCACCTGCACCACCTGCAGAGAGACGATGGAGACTCATACAGGAACACGCCAGAGAGCAGAGATGGTGCCAACCACAAACAATGTACCACATTTGTGCTGAATAAGGGGTTTGCAGCATCATTAACATGCTTTGAAGTTCATTATGTGTCTGATACACAAATAATTAAACACTATTAACTCTAATTGCTTTAGCAGGACGTAACTTTCAATGTCAAATTGGAATGAACTGCCAACATTTCGCCACCACAAAATGAATTAATCAATCAAAATGTTCGTCAATTCACATCACTGACAGGTCGAAGCCAACAGCAACTTTAAGAAAGGATGAGTGAAATGCAGCGCTGTGTTTGCAGGCGCCCGCGGTTGATGGTGAGAGTCACAACAGACACCGCTGACTGACTTTACGATGGACATTTTATGAATTTCAATGTCACCACAGCCGAGTTCATCTGGGGGAAAGTCAAACCAAGCACACACGGGCCACATGCAGACATAATAAAAGTGTCGCCCTGTTCACGGAGGCGTGGAGAGGTGAGAACACCTCCCTGCTACATCCTCGCGCACATCTGCGTCCGCGTGCTCTCAAAGTGATGTTTCCTTCGCGGCTGGAAATAGGTCAGCCGTGAATACCTGGCTCCTTCATCTCGAAAAAATCCTTTCGCGCACTTAATTGGGAGTGTGGCTTTGTAAATCTGCTGAGAGTGAATCTCAAAACTGTTTTGTTTGTCAGAGCATTAATAGGTGGCTCTGAAAGGTGAATCACTCATACTTAAAGAAGAGCATCCAAACACCGTCGAAGCCGCTTTGTTAGGAACTGGGAAGGCACAATAATGCCAACTTGGCCCCCGTTTAGACACTG
>JAUESE010000067.1:4648066-4659632 GCA_032274725.1 Malacoctenus triangulatus
CGTTTAGACACTGAATCATTCAGATTGCACCACTGTGATTGCTTAATTAAATGTTGGGCTGTGTAATGACTTCGCTTGAAAGGGAATTAAATGTCTAAATGCTGCAGAATCCACGTTGAGCTGAATAGAAATCAATGAGACATAGTGCAGGAAGTGAAGGTGTTTTCCGACTTGTTTAGGGGGCGCGTAGCGTATTGATGCTGCCCCTCAGTCACTGGCTCAAAAGCCCATTCCTCTTGGTCCAAAGCATTGATCGCTGGCATGCCAACAGTGCTTACTTGGTGCTTTTTTTTTCTTGAGAGGTCGAGGAAAGCAGTTCCTTACATGTTGACAGAACACTATATGTAAACTGCATTCAGATGCTAAACTACTCCGGCTGTCATTTGTCCATATATCTTCGATACTTGCTTGTTTTCAAGACTCAAGGCCACAAATCAGCCTGCGAATTGAAGACCAGAGTTGCATCTTGACATTTCATAGTGCACCTAACCTGCACCAACAAGCATATTTAGGAATCCAGCATGCATATATTTTGAGAACCTCAATGATCCCATTTATGTTGTGATCGTATTGCGGTGAGACTGCAATGTGTGTTATTTACTTGTTGGTTATTGAATGCCGTCACAAGTGTGGGCATATTTTTTTTTCCTCCCCGAATAACTTTTGGCATCCGAAATTATCAGTCTCCCAGCATATTTTCAGAGTGTTGTACCATAAAAGCCTTCAGGCGAACATTAAAACCCAACCCACATGGAAATAGTTCTTGAAAGGAGTGCAGCCAACTAATCTCACAAACATTTGATTGAACCAAAGACCTTTAGAAACCGCCAAAGCTGGGAAGGGCACACGACTCCTAAAATGACAACCGATTATCAAGCTGCCTCTGGCTCGAGACACTGTAATCCCCCAGATGTTGCGGTCTGTGAAATATGAGAGTCTGAATTAGATCTCTCAAACAATGTCAGCTTGTCTGCATTCGTAAACCCTCAGCATTTAAGTCACAAAATTAAGTTGACCCCGCTGGAAAGCTTAAGGACATGTAACAAAGCCCCCGGCAGTCTTATTACTTCATCTGCTTTCATCTCATCTCCCCCATGTAATAAGTTCCCACTCTAGCAAGACCACTGGGGCTAATAAGGGTTTTATCTGCTTTTGATATTAGATATTAACACCTCATCAAAGTTAAGCCAGCGGTAGGCTCTCGTCCTCCCTCCAAATTTACATTAGCCGAACAATGTCTCGAAAAGGAATCTTATCAAATTCAAATTAAGGGCGAGCTGAATAGCCAGGAGGATACCGCTACCCATCACTCAAGGAACATGTAATTTGGTTGGAGCTTTGTGGATCGGTGAGATCACCGTTGTTTTTTTTGTTTTTGTGTGTGTGTTCTAATACTTTGAATTTGCTCCTCATAATCCCGAGTCAAAACAGAGCACGTTCGTAGCATATGAATGACAAATGTTTGGCCGCTGGCGACGAAAATAATTCTGAGTGACACAATCGGGGTTCGCCGTTTTGAAAACGCTATAAATAGCGTCTCCGGCCGGGCAGCCGCTGCCATCTGCACCTGGGGGGGAAAACACATTCGGAGCATGTGTGCTGTGTTGTTTTCATCAGATCCTGGGTTGTAACCCAGGGGTCGGTTGTGGTCACCTACACGTTTATTCGACGAGAGCACCGCGACACAAAAGGCAATGTATGGCTTAAAATAGAGCTCTGAAATCAACTTGTTTTAAGTGTCTCTGTTCTTCGAGGAGCGTTATTTCCTCAACAAATTCTCAAGGTAAATCCTGTGTCTCGAGTGAGAGAGCAAAGGTTTCAGAATTGTTATCATCCCTCGTGGCGTCCTTTGTCAGGTTGTATGAGGGGAGAGAAAAAAAAAAAGAAGAAGAAATATTAACTGGAAAATATAGCTCGGAGAGATAGAAAATAAATTACTTCAGTGTGGCAGCGAAAAGAAGATTGTGAGATTTATCAAGTCAAGATGGAAATGCCTGCTAAGTCTGCGCCTCTGCCTTGAAAAATTAAAGAGAAATCAAATGCTGGGGAGTGCGCACAGCAATTGTGATTTGTGTTTGTGAGAGTGTGCAGCCACACTTGTTACTTTGGTAATCTGTTGTTGAAACAGTATTGCACATCAGCATCATTGCATCGCTAAAAGAGCCATATAGAGCATATGGTCACGAATGGACACAAACTTGTCATAATTCTTCCAGAAAATTCAGCAGAGTCCGCAATCAGCTGAGCTTTAGACTTCTGGCGCTCAACAGATTTTGTGTCGGGTGAGTGGGGGGGGGGTGAAAAAAAAAAAGCTTGACTGGCAAAATCTATAATTGTACAGATAAGTGAACATGTTAGCTAGATAAAGGTTAAACTATCAGGGATATGTTCTCCATTCGTCTAAAGCCAATTTTACACATTCAGCTGGAGCTATAGTGGGTGGTGGGAAGAAGGGGGGAGAGAGAGTCAAGTCAATATTGATTGATCTGGAGCTTTAGCAATTACCTCCATGTGCAGAAGACCATGTTAAGGTCAGTATTATCTTAGCTCATTTTATGGGTCAGCGCTCTGGCTTTAGCAGAAATAAATTAATGGGGTAAACACTTTAGCTCACCTTGATGAAATTTACAGCGAGTGTAAAAAGCTTTGCATAGGCGGAAGGTGCGGCGCTGTAGATTGACCCCTTGGTATTTTGCTGAACCCTCGTGAATTATGGTGGTGAAATCCCAACTATAAATAACAGCGGCTGCCCTGCGGTGAGGCCGTAAGAGGACAATAATATACTGTTAGGATGCAACTAGCCTATTACATTCATCTATTTTATAGGTTATACAAGCCCATTCTGTTGAATGCTGACACGTCTCGTGCAGTAACTCAAAGAGTCCACAAGTATGATGATATTTATGAACCAATCGAAACAAATCGATTTTGAGTGGGCGTTCTGAGCCTGTAAGAGCCTGAAATAAAAAAAATGCATTTTTTCCTCCTTTGATTGCAAATCTGTGTTTCAAAGAAAACTTGCGAACTTCAAAAGGACCAAATCAACTGTTTACAACAAATTTGACTCACTTAGTAACTCCGTCGAGTTATGACAAAAGAAAGACTCAAATCGTGGGGCCAGAAAATGACAAGAAATTCTGCATTGCCACCAATTTGTACAATTGTAAAGTTCTATTTGCCACCACTACTCCACTTTTCTGCTCCTGGCTCCTGCCATGTGCAATAACACGCACATACACTGTGATTCTGTTACACACCAAAGACCACAGTGGCGTCAACAACTCTTAATAGATCCACACAATGCATGACGCTTCTGCGTAGCACGACGCCCAAGGCTGCTATCATCATTTCCAACTCGGCGCAGAGCATCAAGTTAAAACCCACTGTAAAAAAAAGGGCAACACAGTCCACTCCAGCCAATAATAACAGTCCTGTAGTTGGCCTGTTATGCAGTGACACCTGTATGTGTTTGACTAGAGGGGACCTATTAGTCACCCAAAACGTTCCATCAGCTCTCCTGAGTTCTTCTGCGGCCTTCGGGCTGCCTCCGCAAACAGCTCCGTTCTGTTCTTAAGACCAAAATGAATTCAATTTCCAATGCAGTGATCTCCTTAATGAAAAGTCAATGTCCCCCACTCATTGGCAGACTCCCACGGGGGCCGTGAGAAAGAGGAATTCATCAACAGGCTGGGAGACTGCGCCCAGGGGGGACACCGCCCCGTGTGATCAAACCGAACGCTGCAAAGTGTGTCCGACCGGTCCTCTGTTATTACCCAGCCAGTGCTCCTAATGGGAGCTGACGAAGGAGGGATGACAGTATCGATCTGATGAAAGTGCTATTTATATTCTCACGAATCTTGTAACCAGTGATTACAAAAGCTCTCTCAAATTGTTACGAGTGCGTTCTCCCTTTAAGTGCATGGAGTGACAGTTTGTTGTCTTTAAATGCACGCTGCATGATTAGTCCTCTGTGGCTTTAGTTGATGCGACCGCGTGGAAAGCACCTTATATGCAGGCACATGTCGGAATCAGGAGCTTGCACACTTTTTACACCTTTCTGTGTGTTAGACTGGACATTTTGGAACCTGAGGGTTCTCTGATCTTAATCAATAAATTGTTGTAAACATTGAGAATAACAGTGAGCATGCTGATTTTATAACTTATATATTGGAAGAAGACTGACATTTGGCCTTTCTGTACTTCAAATATTACAAGCTTTTCTTTATTTTCGATTTTTCGGCACGCCAATGCAATCTTCCAGTCGTACGTGATCTTCCTATCAGGCAGCTCCGATCAAATTTAATTTGTGTTGCACACGTGCCATGTAGATTTTTTTTCCTTTGGTGCAGTTTCCGTGAAAATGCCGCATTGTTGCGCTGCATCCTTGTGAACAGTTCAGAGGTTTTTGATTATTAATAACACCATGTCTTGTCAGTGGCATAACCTTCCGATAAGGGGGGGGACATGAGGTTGTTGTCACGGCATGTGGTTAACAGTACCACAGATAAGCTTTAATCCCCACTAGGCTCAATGTAATGCATAGCAAAAGTGATGGAAGCGCGGGACGTACACATGTGTAAACATCAGCCACAGGAGCAGGAGGCTGCAGAAATTGCACAGAGTGGAGGGGAGGCGAACATGCAGTGGGCCTCGCTCGCTCGCTCGCCGCCTCGCTCGCTTGCTTACAATGCAGATGTAATTCATGCTCATCACATTCATTATTCCATAAGCGCTGCTCTTGTGAAGCTTTCACTCCCGTGACCTACAACAGGAAATCATGTGTAGTTTAACATGCATGAACATATTCTACCCGTGGCGATGCGCTCATGAATAAAACACTGAAATATGGATAATTATTGACCTCGTATGTTTAATGTTGGACCTCTGCCCAGCAGAAAATCTCTACATGTGATTGCCACTCATCAATGACTCCATACTGTGCTGTCTCAAAGTGCTGGCCAATGAACGAAGGGGGGGAAAGATCAAAAGTATTTAAAAGAGACTTTCAAATCCTTTTGACCGAAGACAAAACGAACTATTATATCAGTCTCATTTGAAGCAACTTTTAGAGACGTGATGGGCGAGCCTTTTATAAGTACTTTGTATAGCTGACTAGTTGCGTTGTGAAACGCTAAATATGACGTAAGTGATCCAATTACTGTAAGAGCACATCAATTTACATTGATTGACATTGTTGCAGTAAATTAATTTGTATTGATGTGACGCACAGCACACGACACCTACTTTACACGGCTTTAATGTAACTACAGCGGCTGATTGTTCATTATCTTGTGGTTGGTTGGAGATGACTAGTATTGTCATACACGTTCTATACACACTTTTAAGGAATAATCCTGTCCAGTTTACCAAAATTGCAAACATTAAAATGGGCAATTCATATCTGCTATTTTCTCATCTCTCTCTCTGTCTGGCTCTCTCATAAACTGGCTGTAACTCGCAATGATTAACTCAAATATTGCGGGGTGAGTGTCTTTATATTTGAGAGGAAAATGCACAGCATCCATCGGGACCCTAATTTATTGGATCCTTCACAGATAGAGGATCTCTGCTCATCTCTCGCCTCCACTGTGTGAGTCTTTTGCACCCTCACTCTCTCTCTCTCCCTCTCTCTCTAATGTGGCTGTACTGCCCATAAACAGACATTGAGTGATTAGCGCTGCTCTGCCATTGACATCATTTGCATTTTAATAGACCATAATTACAACTCAGGGAAAATAAATTGCAGTTTGAAGAATGTTTGAATTACTCCAACTCTGTGGCTCTCCTTGTGAGATAGCTGTGAGCATATGCAGCAGCTACTTGGGTAGTTAATGTCAGGTTCACAAATGAACACAGAAGCAGGCCTGGGAAATGGGGTGGACGACAATTTGGACTGTGTGAATGCCATTCACAGCGTAAATGATAGATTTTGATATTGAACATTTTCTATTATTGAGGTTGGAAGCAGGATCACGGTGTGTTTTACAAATGAAAAGCGAGCGGAGGAGGAAGACGCGAGAGCGAGCCCCGAGCGCTTTAGTGAGGAAACAGCTGCTGATGTACACACAGCGCTTCTTTCTGGGATCAAATCTGCGACCTTTCTGATACATGACGTGACATGAATCATAATGGCACCCCTGACAGCCTCCCATAGTTCTGTCTTTCTCCTGTGTCTCATTAATATCTGTGATAATTGCAGTTTGTCCGTTTAATATCCCCCCAGTTGGTCTTATCACAACACCTCACCTGCTGAGATGTGACACCTTCCCGGGATTTGCCGAGGGGACGTCTAACCCTGGCAGTTAAAGCCCATGTGACCCCGTAAGCAAGAGTGACAACACAATAATACTCCCCACGTCTAATCTCTCATTGGTGGATTATCAGATTAGAGGCCCCAGTTGTTTATGGGCTCGGTGACTATCGAAAAAGTTGATCTGTCAAGTTTATCTTACACTTGTCGTATCAAGTCAGTGTTGGACCATACAGTTGGGCTGCGGATGGAAGATAAGGCCGACATAGCTGAATGGAACCTTTGGAAAATGGGAAACAAGGCTTTTTCTTTTTACTCCGACCACGATACACTTTATCTAGTTTAGAAAATAGACCCCAACGAAAGTATTAGCACTCCTGTGGATTCACTCGATTTCTTTGACCTCTTTAGCGTGACACAGCCGGCCTCTTTTTTTCTTTCTGAAAGGCCATATCAGAAATCATCCACCAGTTTAACACCCTGGTTAGTGGTGTGGAATCACAGATTTCCAGAACATAATCCACCTTCTTTCATGAGGCCCCTTTGTGGCCTTTCAAAGGCGAGAACTGGTCCCATTTTCCGATCCTTTGGTTGTTTCAGCCAAGTGAGAGCCTGTGACTGAAGTCTGTCGCTGAACCTTTGGACGGGGGTTCGCAAACTCAGCCTAACTGCTTTCTTTCTCTTGGAAATCCGTAACGGTGAAGGTCACGGCTTCTTCCAATGCGACTGTCAGAAGATATCTGGGAATAACAGTCAGAAATGAGATCGCTATCTTTTTAAATCTGGTCTTATCGGATTTGCAAGCGAAGGTGTAAATATTTTCGCGTCACCTATGGAGGATGGAAAGCTTCCAATTACCGGAAAAACAGCAGCTATGAGAGCAGAATGATAAACAAGCATGGGTACATAAATGACGTATGTTATTATCCTTTGAAAGCTACAACTGGTTTTGCGTCTTGCTGCCGCACCGATGTGACCTGGAGCGAATTTAGAAACGTAAAATAATTCACAATCGAGCTTTTATTTTCTACTGCACAGTTTCCATTGTATGTCGTGACAACCTGAATATAATTCATCTTTCACTTCTAATTTTATTAATTTCTGGATTTCATTTTGTGCATTCATTTATTTGGATACTCATCTGTTTCCTATTTCTTGATTCTAATTATTTATATTCCCTTGTAAGGGGCATGTGTACTCACTAACTGTATTCTGCCACCTCAAGTAAAACATTTAATTACTGATAATATTGTGTTTGTACAAACAAGTCTCGACGGCCTCAGAAAGGACGTGCACCATAGTCAGCAAACCTTGACTGCAGCTAAACTCTGCCTGCTGCATTCTGCTCTCGCCGTGCTGAGCGGATCATATTCATCAAGGAGAGGCTAACTGTTTGGGAATACACGCCATCACGGTTGTGATTCATGTAAAGGCCCTTTGAGTGTTGGGGCACTGTGCCAAAGAGCCTTAGTTTGAATTTATATGTATAAGCACTAGTCTTATATTTTAGACTAGTAACAGCCTCCTAAAGGGATAATAATAATTCCTCCGTCCCATTCCCATCTTATTTATGGCACGGCGCACAGGTTTGTCATTTCCAGCCAGTGTGATTATTCACCTGGCGAGCATATTATTCGAGCAAATACCACAGCTATAAAAAAAAAAAAAAAAAATAGACAGAGAGAGAGAGAAAAAAGTTTCGTATTTCATTCCAGGGGTTTGATGAGAATGCGCCGGATCCCATTTTCCAAAATATCGGGTATTCTGTGCGACAAGAATATGGCTTCCCTGATTACATTATGCCTCTGAGCAGTGTTTAGCCACGTGTGCATGACTCGCAAGTGAAATGTACAAAAGGGTTCGGGCTCGTGTGTCATATTAAGTGGGAAAAATGGGAGTCAGGCCGAACACAGAGGCCTGTTAAATCACGCTACTACACACAGATTAAATCCTCCGAGATAAATTTGTCGGTCGGCTGCAATTAAAACTCCACTGACGTAGTGACTGTTTGCTTCAAGCAGGTTGACAGCAGTGCCTCAAAATAGTTTCAAGTCATGAATTATGGGGTTCAACTTACAGCTTGGCAGAGTTTTGCATGATCCGAAGAATAAATTCAGTTCCTGTGAATAGAACTGGATTTTGTATTTCTACGCTTTATTAACAAGGAAATTACTATAACTTGTCACTGTAGATTAATTTAATGTGTTTGTACACACCATAAAAAGGCAGAAGGATAATTTCATCAAATGATAATTTCACTATTTCAGCTGCAAGATACTCCCAATTTTAAAAGCAAGAATTGCTCTCTGACACTAAAACAAAAGGACCTCAGCATAAACTCGAGGCAGTCTGTAGCACAGATGTCCACCACATGGAGTGGACGCAACTCATTTGTTGCACTTTGCGGTTTATTTATTTATTTCCCAGGTCTGATATCGGCAAACATCTGTCACCTTTGCCTAAGTGCCCGCTCGCATGATACATGGACTGTGTTTCGGAACAAAACACCCCCATATTGTTTGGCTCCCCCCGGTCCCGAGCTCAGGTGCAGCATCCTGTTAGGCGTTTGGAAAGGCCCTGCTGTTGCCACGGTGCGGGCTGGACCCAAACACCTGGAGACCTCACGTGTGCCACCAGAATTAAGAGCCAGTGCCAAGCCGTCGCTGCTCAGTGATGCCGCACTTTTCTTTTACCATATTGGAGTGCTGTGGTAAGAGCTAAACCAATTCAGGCCTAAAGATAGATTCTTATTAGACTAAAAAGCACACTTACTAAAGTAGTTGCAGTGTTTGGGCGGATAGTTGTTTCTTCTGTTCAATAAAGACAAAAATTCCCATTTTCAGAGCAAATAAATGGAAGCCGGTGTTTGTTATTTGGCTTGGCCGAGGCAGTAAAATCCCTTAATTGCGGCCGTCCCTCTTTCCATGGTCCTTTTTCCGAGTGACAGTCGACCCTCCCTCAAAGTAAATTAATTAAATTGGCATGGTGCCACACTTGTGAATCTGATGCTCGTGTCTGAAGTGTCACCCAAGATAATGGATGTGGGAGAGGTTTCTAATTCGCACAGCCGAGCCCCAAAATGCACCAGCCGCCATATGTATGCCGCGCCACTCGCTAAATCAACACACCCGACACAAGCCTGAGGATGCCGCCGCACAATCATGCATGACAACATCAAAGCTTTTTTCTTTACAGCCTCTTCTCGGCAGCCAACCCCCCCCCCCAAATACAGTCTACAGCTAAAAGCAAGGCCACTATTGCAAATATTAGCTTTGGATAAAAGCAAACACTGGAAATCTCAGGCGTTTACATGCCGGTGGTTTCAGTCACAGCTGACAGCCGCGTTCAGGGATGATTTTATCCTTGCGAAGGTGTGACTCACACGTGGATTACTCGAGATCAAGTGTGGCATGGTCTTTGAATCTTCCAAGAATAAACGCTTCCTCTCCCCTACAACAACTCACCCAACTATCCTTCACAATTTTCACTTAATTGCTTGTCTCTTTTCCTGCGACGACACGCCGACAAGCATCAATCTGCGGAGTGTCGGATGAGTCAAATCCCCAGATTTCTATGAGCAGGATGTTTCAATGATGAGCTGGATCTGTCATTGGGGAGCCACTCAGCACCCACAAACAGATTGAGTAGGCACCCAAGATGGATCTGCCGACACTCCATTCTACATCTCTCTATTTAATGATATTATATTTCATTTCCAGGGCAAAGAAAACACCATTACCCAAAGCACTGAGTCGTAACAAGCCACTCTGCAACAGATTCCATTCCTCCTTGGTGGTACAGTAATTGAATTACATTCGCATATGACACAAAGTTTGAAAACGATTGTATTTGTTTCTATTTGTTCCTTCCGTGTTACATACGAAGCTCAAGTTTGCGCAGCTGAAAACCCTCAAGCATGCATCAGCTTCGTTCAGTTGTCTTCCAAATGCGTTGTGATAGCACAATGTATGCTATGGATTAGCACACAGTAGAAAATAGGGAGCCAACTGGTGGAAGGTCACATGAAATGCTCCTCAGGCAGCATTTAGGTTGATTTCTGAAAATCTATATGACCAGGCCCACGTTGATAACTAACCCAAATTCATTTCCTTGCTAACTGTGGTTAAGTGCTTTGAGAGCCGGTGGCATTTGGAAAAGGAGTGTGGCCAGTTGTTTTGACCACAGATTGAAAAGCAGTTATCATTTCAATGGGAGCAATATGCTCGCAGGGGAAAGGACAAAGAGGTCAGCAGAAGTGGAGTAAGTGCTCCCTCAGGCGCAAACACTGGGCCATTCAAAGGGCCCCAAAGAGAGACCAGAGGAAATTGATTTCAGCTTTATGCCTGGTCAAGTGCATCCACTGTACTGGTGGCTGAGCCAATGGCAGACCTGTCCACTCAAATTAGGAAGCCATTTGGAAGATAGGGCCACATGTGGATGACCAGTCACACGATGCATATGGTGCCACGGCGAAATTAGTTCACACATCACAACATCTAGAGGTCATCTGGTGGGTGTGTTGTGGGTGCGTGATGATCTTTTTGTTGGGGGTCAACCCTCCACATCCACTAAAGCAGTTAGTGATAAGTGCACTGCACGGTCTTCACCGGCTAAACTGAGCAGCAACTTTGTCAAATGTTTCCGGGGCATCGTCATGGGCACCAATTACATAAGGACATAAAAGCTTTTTGTACCGGCTTCACGCATTTTGACAAAACCACAAGCAGCACACACACACACACACACACACACACAAATATATATGTATGTATGTGTGTCATCATAATCATCATATATCATCTCCAGTATTGATAATGGAAAGTGCTTTCAGGTCCCACCATTATCCCTCTGGGTGAGGCAAAAGTGGGTGCATGTACAGTGTAGTAGCTGTCTATAATAGGTTCAACATCAACACCATTTACAAGTTCTGAATGGATTTTTATTTATTTTGTCAACTATTTGGTAACAAGCAGAGAGGAAGCCATTCACACTGAGTGCACTGGTAACGATTGGATGTCAGTTTGATCTCGTCCATCAGTGCACTCCGCGAGAGCTTTGGCGCTGTTTGTGGTTCATGTGAAACAGAAAGTATGGAAACAAGGTACGTGCTCCCTTTTTTGCTAATAGCAGAAATCACAGAACCACGAAACCACTCGGCGATGACTTGGTTTCGGAGCTTCCTGCGAAGGCGCCTCTATGGAGGTGAACTATCTATGCATTTGCCTCTTCCAGTGAAGCAAAACACAGGTGGACACACCCACTGTCCCTGCCGTATGAAAACAACAAAGCTCGTGCCTGAGACTGGATTGTTCTATT
>JAUESE010000067.1:4659732-4671337 GCA_032274725.1 Malacoctenus triangulatus
AAACACAGGTGGACACACCCACTGTCCCTGCCGTATGAAAACAACAAAGCTCGTGCCTGAGACTGGATTGTTCTATTTAATGCTCTTCAACCACCTTGCTTACATTCTGTCCAACAGTACATGGGTGAGGACACGTGCGTCGCTACAGAAAAAAAAGGGCTGCACCGACCATCACCATGCTGCCTCCACACCACAAACCTTGGGGCTTTTGCTGGCTGCCAAGCTGCAGTCACCCACAGAGCTGTGTGCTTATTTTCTCTGCCCTCTTCTTGACCATATGGAGCACGAGGGTCACAGGGACACTGTGTATCACAGATTTGTCTCTGTGTGTGAGCGTGCGTATGCACGCGTGTTTGTGTGTGCATGTACTGCCTGCTCGCGGTACAAGCCAAATCTGCTTGCTAGTGTTTGTGGATTTGGCAGTGGGGGTGCATTGATTTTTGTCAGCATTTGCATTTTCCTGCCAGCTAAGAATACTTTTATTAGCTTCCCCAATATAGATGCAGAGAACGGTTCTTAGTCTCCCTCACATTATGCTGTGTAGGGACAAACACAATGAAGGCTTCCTCCTCTTCGTTTCTGCGAGCATTCCTCGTTCCCCTCCATTACATTTGAAACCATGGAAAGCCAATCTGTTTCTACCATCCACGCGACCGTCGCGCCATTCTATCACGCGAGTGTGGGGAAAAACCCAAGTTGATAAATGTGGATGCTAAAGGTCAGAGACAGTCTATAGGTGCGAGATGATGAAGTGTCTCTCACTCCATTGCCAGCTGATATGGGGGTCAGCTTGTCAGAGGTGACATGGTGACATAGTGGCAACCTCTCATTTAATCACCATATTAATTCACTCATCACAAAGCCCTAATGACACCGCCGCCGGCCGATTAATCTCTGGATTTGATTTAGCAAGTGTCCATTCATCATAAGTGACTGTTTCAGTATGCAATCAATATGGCCCTTTTAGCACCTCGGACACCCAGACCTCAAGAGGTACACAGTCATGGTGCGAAGGAGTGTTATGATAAAGTAAATGCTTGCCTAGGCCAAAGGGGAGGCACATCAATCACAGGCCAGTGCTTGCATCAGGAGCGCTATTTCTTTGGGATTTCCTAGTGGGGCTCTTTGGACAAGAAGCAAATACACACAGAACTCACTTAACCCCCGTATCAACAGCCTTTGCTCTTCTAACAGCTTACCTAAGCTGTGCTGCCCCACAGTGTGAGCTGTTAGGCTGAAATCCTGAGTCTGGCTGTGCATAAAAGATCTGGCCAGACAGGATGCTCCAAGAAAGGAAAAATATCCATGAGTAAATAATTAGAATAATAGGATTTCTTTTATATAATTTTGGTAATTTATTAAGTTTATTAAGAGATTTTCTGCCTAATTTCTTCCAAAGGGAAAATGTGCTCATCACTTCGAGTGTTAAACACCTGCGTGGGAGTGCTGTTTCTATGTGTTCACAATCAGCGACACTGTTCACAGCCGAACTTTCTCACTCGATCTCTGGATGTTGCTCTTAGTATTCAACATACAATGTGGGCAACATCATATTTCACCCAAAAAATGCGATGTGAGAAACACGGCTTCTCCTAAACATGCCCCGATACAGCTGCCTTGCTTGGCGGCCCCTGTTTACTTGTGCACAGTTGTTTATACCCTTGTATCCTGGACTAAGCAGTGTTGCTAGTGCACCTTGTCAGTATCCCTTCATGCTTGCGCTTGGACACACACTCCCCCCCCCCACTGCATACATACACTCGGCACGGAGCCGCGGGGCCAAGGCAGCTCTGCTCACTCAAGGGGAAAGTGAACAGCTGTGCCTGTGACAGCTGGAGCAGTCATGACATCCCTTCACCAAATATCAGGGATGGCTTTGG
Organism: Malacoctenus triangulatus; assembly: GCA_032274725.1. NCBI lineage: Eukaryota > Metazoa > Chordata > Actinopteri > Blenniiformes > Labrisomidae > Malacoctenus > Malacoctenus triangulatus. The sequence continues at coordinate 4,661,613 of JAUESE010000067.1, forward strand.
ACACAATAGCGTATCAGCCGAGAGGGGTCCATTTACAACCTGGACGAGATGCCAAGGCTTTAGCCTGCAACCAGGCGGAGCTCAGTTTTCCTTCCACGCATTTCCAGTGATAATGTGAGAAGTAATGAGTTTCTCCTTGGTCTGCAGCCCATATAATAGTCGCCCATTTGCTTCAAAACAAGCCCAATGGAGCAAATTAGATAATGTTGTGCCTGTGAAAAATGAGCTGAATACTAATGTTTATTTTTGGAGGTCCGATTTCAATGATTCCTCATCAGATTCTCACCCGAATCGTTCAATGCTTCTATTTTCTAATCATATCTCAAACAACATGTTGGTAATTCACTGAGGAGAGGGGAAAGAAAAAAAACAGTAAATAAAAAACAAACAGACTCCTAGCTTTAAGAAAAAAAACGAGTGCAATGCATTTGGAAGTTGGCCCGTTTCACTTTCATGGGTGGCATGTCAATCATCTCGCCTTGCCCTGGAGATACATTAAGAATGCAAAATGTTATCGCTCATAAACACTTTCTCTAATCATCCCGGAGTTTGGGTTTTTGTTTGAAATATTAAAAATGACGGGTGTCTGAAATGTGTTAGAACCAGTCGTAATTGTGGAGGCAGCATTAAAAAAAGAAATCAGTGTGCTATGCAAATGAGCATAATCACCTTCAGCCCCTTTAGCACCAGACCGATTTTAATTACACCTTAATTTCATGTATAAATACCCCCAATTCAGACGAGCCGCAGCAGTAAGCCCCAGCAGAATAGACTGTGTGGGAGGACTGTATAGGTACAGATAATTACAACTCACTGTTATGGACTCCTGATTATATGAGGTGGTGGCCAACATACTGTCTCCCGGTGCCACTGAATGAACTTCATTGGGGTGATGAATTGAAGTATATCACAGTTTTGGCAGTGGTGTCATGCGAGCTGAACAGCCCTTTAATATGTAGCCGGGAGGGCTTTTTTTTCTTGCTTTATCTGGACAGTACGCCCACGCAGACCTCTGTCTGACGCTGATGCGCGATAACGTCTCAGACAGCAGTCGAGCCACTTCACATAAGCGGGAGCACGCTGTTCCAGGATCCACGTCTGGGTTGCGTTTTTTGTGATTTCACCTCCAAATTAAACTCTTAAAACAAATTAAAAAAAAAAAACTAAACTTTTTTGAGAGCTATTCAAAAGTTTTTTCAAAGTAAAACAATACACAGGTTTAATTTTCCTTTTTTGGATTTGATTGAATTAATTTATCCAAGCCTGAAGAACTTTAAGTTGACTCTTTCTTTTGCTACCAGCTGGTTGCGTTGCGCCGTGAGAGGACACAGGACACAGCTGGATTTTCCCCTATCAGATGTTTTTGAAAATGATTCAGTAAGGGGAATTTTTCTTGAGAAAAAATGTCATTTTCATTGAATGAGGTTGCGTTGAAACCAAAGACGTCTGGTTGTAGCTGTGGGCACATTTGTGCTTCCAATAAAGGCAACTTGACTATGAAGTTTCCAGGCTTTAACTTGATAACATGAAGCGACTTCACAGAAGCGGCCACATGTTTGCATTTTCCTCACCCGCTTTTTGATGTGATCCATGGAAACGGCAAGTAAATTATATGTGTATGGTTAGGTTAAGACATTATTCTGCGGAAATTCAAAAGACGTACTCGCTACCTGTGAAATGAGCCCAGACTGAATGCGGCGAAGCCACAGTCCATCTTGAGGAGCCATTAAAGTTGAATGACTGGATTTGCTCTATAAATAGAGGCTTTTTTTTCCCCCTTTTTTTTTTTCTCCTGCAGGGACTGAGAACTGAGCATTGTCGAAAAAACACCGGAGGAGCATATGCTGAGGCACAGCTTGTTGCGGCCTCAGATGTTCCTTAACAGTTGATTTCCTCAAGTTGCATTTCCTTTTTCACCACGTTATTGTGCTAATTATTTTTCGGGACGTTCCACTCGGGTGGCTCGCCGCTCGCCGGACTGCGCGGGCTCCAGCCGACGCGGGCGCCGCTGAATCCGTGCCCAGCTGTGCGACACATTGGCTCCTGAATACTATCGACTGTGTCGAAATGCTTATGAGAGCTGATGGAGCATTTTCTTGCTCTGAGCTTTTGTCGCCAAATAAGATTGTTCACAGAGAATTTCCTGCAGGTCTGCGCTCGCAGTGTTTGTACACAGGTGGTTCCGTCTATATGGAGGCAAGGAAGAGAAAAATCTAATCATCGCCTGTATTACCTTTCGGAGGGTGCTGTGTATTCCAGTGTACTTTGCCTCCTTCCATGCTGGAGGGCTTAAAAAAATATGAACCAAGCATTTCCATTATTCAAAAAGTGCACAGTGGTGCCACGAGTAATTGCCATAGACAACAGCACACACTGACATGCGAGCAGAACCACACAAAAAAAAAAAAAAAAACTGTGTCATTATATTGCTTGACACGCTGGATTTTTCGGCTCTGTATGCTTCGCATTTCCCCTCAAACGCTCAGGCTCGAAGCCTGGAGCCCCCGTGCTATCCGCCGCCATGTGGAACGGGTACGTAGTTTGTGCGTACACCTGTATATTGATGTTCCAGCTCCAATCCGAACCGCCGCGATTCATTTTATGCCGGGAGCAACGTCTGCGGTTTGACCTGACTGTGAAATCTCATGACTTCAGTCTTCCAGATACGATCTTGTCAGAGATGTCAGGAGGGAAAACCATGCTGAAACTTCAAATCCCTGACATATTTTTCTGTTTTTGTTTCTTTTTTTTGTGTTAATTTTACATACATGTATTCTACAGGAATAACAGAGTGGGAGTGTTAGAAATGGCACAAAAGGAACAGCAGGAGCATTTTTTTTTTTTTTTTTACATTCTTTCCAGAGTGAGAAAAAGTGCTGGCTCTTGTATAATTCCAGCTTTGCCTACTGAGGTCAGGAGTTCCATGCTTGAATGCCCATATTTGCATCTTTGACTCGGTTTGGCCCAGCGAGGAAGAATGAGCTGTTGCATCTCCTGTGATGTGCAAAAAAGTGAGATTGTACAACGGCATTCAGTGAACTACATGCGCTCCACTGATCTCAGCGTGAAACTATTTCACCACAGCAGGGTATGCCTTCTCTCGCAAAAAAAAAAAAAAAAAACTATACAGATGCAAAGCCACATGGAAATGGGGCCGGGCTTTAATGGGAGCGCGTGAATAACTGCGCTCCGACACAGGAAGCAATATAGTCATGCAAAAAGGCCTAATTTTATTTACATCTGAAGCAAGTAGGACATGGCAGTCGTACCATTTCTTTCTTTCTTTCATTTAAATGTCTCGCGTGCCAGTGTTCACGCTGCTCTCCTTATCGCTGACGTTTTTCATTCCCAAATTATTATGCAGGATCATAGCAACACTCGTAACCAAAGGCACTTGGAGTGTCTGGGCGATATGACCCCGGTTTGTCATCCCTCAGCGAATACACGCGTGGTCCGTGCAGGCAAGGTGAAATCTGCATCGGTTTCTCATATTTACATGTGAACTAATGGTTCCCCCGTGGGCTCACGGTGGCCTTCCAAATACTCCACGTGGTGCGGCCGAGGCTGATGTATAGCACTGGTGGGCAACTGAAACTGGTGACTAACTCAGTATGATACATTGTTCCACAGCATAATTGCAGCTCCCAGCTGAATGGGACATAAGCCAACAGAGACCTACTGACCTTGGTGAAAGTTAAAAAGATGCCGTGCCTCTCCGCAGCCCGGTTTTGTCACCGGGAAGCTTTGCTTGGTATTAAACAGCTCTGAAGGGCTGTTGTGAATGGCTGCGTTTGCCAGAAGCTTTTCACATAGGTAGGGATGTCAGGGAAGCTGCTTGTGTGGCACACGGAGAGTTGTTAACATCTGTCACGTATCTAAAGAGGAGCACTGTGAAGTTCAGTGCAAGTAGTGCTTTCGTGACGTTAAATAAGGCAGTATTTCGAAGGCGAGGGCTGTTAAACACCATCAAACAGTTACTTATTCCTGTGGTAAAGGCCCCTGCACCAACTGCTCAGTTCCTGGATGCAACATAAAACAGACCACATGTCTGCCGGCATAACTTAACTCAGCTGAAACTGGTACACACTGTTGTGTCCAACAATATTAGACACACATGGAAGAAATCTGTTCTGGTGGTGGTATGCCACACAGAGATATTGATGAAAAATAACACGCCGTCTCTCAAAGAGCCAGATGCTGCCCTCTTTGTTCTCCATCACCCGTCTTCCTACCCTGTCGAAGCTAACAGCTGTTCTCTCCGACAGCCGAGTAAAGGCAGGAAACAGATAATTGAAAATGTCGATCTCATTAATTATAGCCGAGAAAGTTGAAGAAGCAGCTTCAAAAGGGAAATAAGTGGCTGCTTTTGATTCAGACCTGAGTGCTTGCAGAGCATAATCGTACTATATGGAAGAACCTTTTTCCCCCATTTCTCGCAGCTACCTCGATAGGTTAAAGCCCCAATTATGGATATTTTAACACCAAATGACACATAGATGAAAATGATCTCTGCCAGTGCAACTGTTCCGCTCGTATTTCCCAAATGACAGCAATTCCCTCCACTCTCTGAGAGATATGCTTCACTTTATGTGTCCTCTGCGAACCAACATTACACAACACAAAAACACAACAATGCTGCCATGATTACACAACAAAACAGGTTTGTTGAAAGTGTGTCTGTGCTGTGTGTGTGTTTTAGGGCCACTGAGGCATCACAGTCACTGTAATACAAGTAGATGGTAATTTTACTCACAGAGATGGGTCTTTCATGTTGCATTATCGGTGGTCTTCCTCACAGATGATGCTGATGCAGACAGCAAGTGACACAGAGAGACAGCAGCACCCAAGCTTACCAACTGTTGGATATAGGACAAAAAGAACAACAAACAAGCTCAGTGAAACTTCAAAAAAATTGCTCCTGCATTTACTGACATCAGGAGATGAAGTACAATGTACTTCTGTCAAAAGCAGAGAACTGATACATTGTGAAATTATATTGAAAACCTCTTAATTTTAGATACTTGTGTGTGTTCAACAGAAGATAACCACTTTCTCTTGACATTAACAACTCAGCCTATAGAGGTTGTGATGTCTGCTGTCAGGGTTGTTCCGGGAGCTTGTAAAATCCAGCTATATTTTACTATTTGTTGCAGGGGAACCATGCAGTTCATTGCTCTCTGGAGCAAACTTTTTTTGCCTGACTTCTCTTAGTGACTACCGGGTGAATATAGTTCAATATTTATCAGCCACAGAGCCAAATGTTTCTCCTCAGACACGTAGGAAACACAACAGGGGTAAAGAAGAGTTCGGAAAAAAATCAAGTTATATGTCTCAGGTGGCCACAAATACAACTCCAAATCAATGAAATATTTTGCCGTTGCTGCTCCGTGTGTGCTTAGGCAACTGTTTGCCAATATTTTGTTTACAGCCTGTTTCTGCTGCCCCCAAAGGGCCAAAGAACCACTTATTGCGTGCTTAAAGTTCACCACAGCAGAATGAAACACTTGGGACAAGTTTCTGCCCTCGCGGAGCTACCACAGACAAACAAACACATTCGAACATTCGCACAAACTCAGGGAAAACATGTCGGGGTGGCGTGAAAGATGGAACGCAAATAAACACAACGCAGATCCTGCTGCAGTTTAGCTGCAATGTTGGAGACTGTATTGCATCAATAAACAACTTTGCTCCGTCCCAAAAACAAAATAAAGTGTTTGCTGCTGCTACTTGCAATGTTGTGTGCAACTCTATTTCAGTGATGTCTAACCTCGTGAAAGTTTTGAGCAACTGAAGGCGACGGGATGAAACGGCGCCTCACTACAGTGGAAGAGTTTTGCAAAAAACCTGGCGACGAAGGGGTGCAGATTACAGTCTCCTGCATGACAGACTTAAAGCTCTTTCCCCGGTCTATTTAGAGAGGTGCCAGCCACTCTTGTACCTGTAACACATACTACAACTCCTAATTGATTTTACAAGGCAGCTTAGGCTCTAATTGCTGATTTGCCTGGGGAGATTCTTGATCCAAATGGCTTAGCAACTTCTTTTGTGGCATGCTGTTAGGAGATTTCCATTCATGGGAGAGGAGATAGGACGAGGATTGAATGAATGCATCAAGAATCGGGTTGTGCGTTGCATTTCAGAAGGAACAGACGCATTCCTGGTACCGTGTACCTTCTCTGTATCATGTTTGAAAGTTATCTGTTTTTAGAGAGGCGCAGCAAATGTTCACATTCGGAGCCCTCCGATGATAACAATGATAACCAATGGCATAGTTTCTGACTGCAGGATGAGTTGACAAAGAAGACATCGTGATGAGGTGGATACAGGATTGCTCACCTCGTATTTAAGAGCCATTGTTCTGTAAACTTGGCACTCGGCATCGTTTTGCTTGGCTCGAGTAAAAAAGAAAGTATGTGGTGAAATAAAAGGATGTGGTTGAGAGTGAAGCACTACTTCAACATGCCAGTCTGAAGATTCATCGCAGGGAAAAAAATCCTCGAGACAGAAAGAAAGATCTAAGTGGGGAACGCTTTAAAAGGCAAAGAGTTTCTTCAACAAGCAGTTGTTTGTTATAAAAAAAAAATCTGTTTTTTTTTTAAAGTAGCTTCAATTAAAAAAAAAAAAACACTCATCAATACAGTGTCTTAATGTTCATCAGCAAAGAGCTGCAAGTAAAGAGTTAAGAAGAAAAACAAAGGTTTGTCAGCTCTATTCAAAGGTAAATCTGACAGCAAAGGGAACAAAATGTAGCACAACATCTAGTTCTTCCATTAAAACAGCTGAAGCTCATTTAGTCATATTAATATGGGTACTTGTGCATGTATTGTAGCTTGCTGTGTCTCAATGTAAGGGCGGGTCTTATTACTCTGGCTCCTTAATGCCAAAGACAGCTTGGATTTCTGTGCATCGAGGCAAATGAAAAGCATTAGCTAATTAGCCTAAATACCACCGCAGCGGCGCCACAAAATACCCTCTAATTGTTAAAACACACTCAATCATGATATTATCAACTCATCACACATCAGCCTCAATATACAGCTTGTTTTTCGACAATGAAGAGCATCACAAATGAAGTTGCGTGATTTTGATTTGAGACATGGACGGTCTCCTTCGGCCCACTGTTCATGTGGCTCAGATGAAGCGGTGGCCTGATGCAAGGTGATCGCCTCCGAGCTGAACATAAAAGTTGTTTTGGCCCTGATTTGTCGCCCCCATCCTCCCTCCTGTCATGTGCAATTTTATTATCGAGTGTCTCCCTCTCACCCAGCCATTCTTATTCACAACACCAGCTCAGGCTCACAATGAATAGAGACATTAAGGTAATTTACCACTAAATGAAATCTTCACTCGTTTTGTAGTTGGATATAGTTCATGTACTTTTCAGGAGGAAGCAATTTATTGAATTTTTTTTTCATCTTTTTTTATTTTATTTTACAAGACACTGACAGCAAATAATTTATCCAAGCAATATCATATTAATGATGCATTACGAGCTATTAGACTGGTGAAGCAAATTATTAAACTAAAGGTCATTTTAATTTGCTCATTGTTTTCAATGAGACTGACGGTTTGTTTGTATAAGAAAGCCATAAATACCGCACTCCTCCTCCTCAACTGAGGTTCTGAACGTTCGCGACCTTTGTAAAATTACAAGAAGTGGACGTTGTCAAACAAGTCTAACCCAGCGGGAAGAACATGCCACTGAGATTTTGAGCATTATTTCAGACAAATTCACCACATCAGAGGATTAAAAAAAATGGGGAAAAAAAACTGAATTTAACTTTTAAACTCAAAGCTCCACTGTTGAATCTCTGAGGTGTAGCCTGTCTCTGATCTTTTCACAGATCCTGCGTTGTTTTAGCCGTCACATCCAAATCTGATCCTCAAACACCCGAGAACTAAACAGCACGGGGCTATGATGGGAGTAATCTGACAGAATATATGCAGTTTCATAAGACTAGCCAGGCAGAAAATAGATCGGGAGGGGGGGAGGGTTGTGATTTGGGAGCGTTGGGACGAAGGGGGGGAGGAGGTTACCAAGATAACGTGACTCACTGTGCCACAAACTCCGTCTGCCGCAACTCAGGCTGAGGCGCGACCCGTCGCCACGTGATTAAACGTTTGTGACTTTCGCTCTCATCCCCCACGGACCGAAGAGACACAGTAGGAGGAGGTGTGACGGGGAAAAAGGGATCAGTTCTTCCCTACATGTGTTTTGTAGTGTGATGTAAGCTCGGGCTTCCTGTATGTGCCTTCACAGAACTGCGGCGTAATTATTGAAACATATGGATGGCTGGCCCCCCTCTTAACCCTCTCTCTAATGATGCTTGGCTATTACAGAAGGGCACAGGAAGGACACTTCTATCATTAGCTGATGTATACCACCAGAGAGACATGACTTTCCGTGCACTTGTTGGCTGCAGAGTAGCAGTAGATAGGAAAGACAGCAGACAGCTTTACAATTGTCCCTCATAACCGTGTAAAGGACCACGACTTATTCAGGATGGATGGAAGACTGTGTTGTGTGTTTTCACCAGTCTGGCTTGACTGCAATGTTTTAGTGTGTCAACGACTGAACTGGGTGGTCGAAGCCAAATGTTGGGACTGTAAGATCAGCCAAAGAAACAAGTACGAAGACGGCTGTCGGTTACACCGACTGATAAAACAAGTTTTAAAGCCGGTTTGAATGTCAAATTACCACAATTGCCTAATCTCTGCTCTATCAGAGCCTTTCCATTCACAGCAGATTCAATTTAACTGTAGACGACCCACTTCAACTCCATTAACTTTCTATGCTGAATGGGATCAGGGAAGATGCCTCCGCTAATGTCAGCTTGCTGTGGGCAGCACTTTTTTTTTTCTATGCTGGGAAGCTCGCAGCCCTCGCTCACATTAATGGACCCAACGATTACCCTCCGCAGTCCATGCAAAACATGTATACATCCCCCAGGTATGTCGCAGTGTGACCCAGCCAACTGGAGCTTTTGTTCATGCGGTCTTGTGACTGTGGGCAAAAGTGATGCTGCTGCACAATGGACTAAAAGCTTTGGCGAGCAGCAAGAGCCCGCGACACAATGGCTGCAGCCATTCCAGAGGCAGCAATTGAAAATAGCTTCGCTCCTTCAGCTATACGTGGCACTCTCACTATTCAGCTTCCGCGAAATGAACTCGGCATAAGCTGGAGGTGTTTGGAGAACTCGTTAACATTTACATCTGACCACGGTGAAAATAAACAAGTGGGTATGCCGGATGTGCGTTGTGTTTTCTGACTGTGACAGAAACGGAAAAAAAGGCCAAATCAGTAAAAAGTTTGAAATCAGACGATCTTCTGTGTTTGCTTGACATTTGCTGTTGATTTTCACTCCAGGCACTGTGGTCAGAGTGCAGCAGGAGTCCAGCTGAGTGGGTGAGAGCTAGGACTGTGAAGGCCAGCAAAGGGGATCTGCTCACTCGGGCTCAGTTAAACAGACAAATGCCGATGCAGCACCCCAGCAGATTTCTGATGCACGCCAGTCTACAGCAGCAGAGCAGGTCTCACATCCATCTCACGCAGTTGCTAATTATGACAGGAGAGAGGCTCCAGCCGTCCTATCTCCCGCCCCCCCTCGGACGACTCTTGGACGCTGGAGACCAGATGGCGTATTTGTGAATGTCACTGGTGGCCAGTTGTTTGATTTGACGGCGCCGGCCGATCTGGCATCTATCAGTGCAATTTTTTTTTTTTT
>JAUESE010000067.1:4692003-4703758 GCA_032274725.1 Malacoctenus triangulatus
GGAGCTGCGAGTCATTTTCCCTGATCCTTGCTATCAAAATGAGCAGAAGCGGCCGGTTTTCACGTTTATTTTAAGCTCACTTTGAAGCTGTGGCACTGTCGTGTAAATACAGTTCATTTAGTGCATCCTTTCAGACTCGTGGAAGCCTTTCCCAGTGAGGGCATGGTGAAGAATTTTTCAAAGTGCATTCCTGCAACTCCCCAGAGATCCCTCATCTTATGTGTCTTATTTTAGACTGCGCTTTTCTCTTTTTTTCCCCCCCTCCTTGTTTAATTTTCAGTGCGGGGTTTAAAAGTTGACCGAGCTTTTTTAAGAGATGGGCTTATTTTTAAAAAAGCAGTGTCGTATTAGTGAGACGGGCGGAGAGAGGCGGTCAGTCACGCGAACGCTCTGTCAATCAGGTGAAAAGTGAACCTTTATTTCCAGTAGAAGTGCGCACCACCTGTGCTCAGTGCGCCTGTTGGGCCACTAGGGGACTCATTCTCACCAACCAGCGAGGAGAATGCAGTATCAGGGGCTCCAAGCCATCAACATGGGAATGGAAGAGCTGTACAACACAGACTCCTGTTTGCCTCAGAATAAACCACTCTACTTCAAACAACAAAGTATAAACTTGAGATAGTGTTTCAAGTTTGTTGAAGATCAGAAAATTGTTACCCTGTCAATTGGGCTTTTAGTGCAAAAAGAGGGGATAAAACACCCTGTGGTCCACATGGTGGGGTCTTAGTGTCAGAGACAGGCAGGAAAAAAGCAGTGTTTCAAAGAGGAGACAATGGAGGTTTATAAAGGACCTTTAAACTGATGTGTGTTTCTGTATGTGTGTGTGTGTGTGTGTGTGTATGCATGTGTGCGTGCGTGGATGCATGCGCGTGTTTGCTCAAACACTTTCCAAGTTCCGCCCCCCCCCTCCCGAGTGCCCACCCCAACAACTCGCACTGTCATACATGTTTTACAGTTCCCAGCTCCAACAATTAGCACTTGCCCAATTTTGACATAGCGCAATTAACGCTGTCACCACACGTTCGATTTCCAATTTTGCTGTTGCGACAGCAGCACTCAAAAGAGGAGGGCTAAAAAAAAAAAAAAGAAAAACCTTTAAAAAATGGACATGCACTAAAAAGGTGGTTGCTGCTCGGTGTTAAGTGCTGCTGTCCAAAGTCGCTGAAGGGAACAAAGTGGTGGGAAAGCCGCCCTGACGCGGGCCCATCTTCAGTCGAACCTTCATCCTCTGCTCTTTTCTTTTTCACACCTCCCAAAAAGGCGTGACTGCTTTTTTTTTCCCCTAAAAATTAAAAATCTCAGAGCAGACGGTGTGAAAGTAGATGTGTTATATAGGAGCGAAAAGAAGAAAGACAAGCTGTTGTGTGTCATCCACATATGTGTGTGTGTGCAAACAGTTTATGGCATGTACGCCATTAAAGTGAAAAATGATATAAGCTGGGAAAGTGCCTATAAGGGACTTGAGCCTTTTTTTTGGGGCGGTTTCCCCTTTTCTCTAAGTTTTTGTGCCTGGAGCACATTCTGAAATCATATCCTCCATTTCTGACAGTGTCTGGAAGGGACAGCGGGGCATTTTCAACATTTAATGTCTGCGAGAAGTCAACAAAGCTTCCTCGATGTCTCTTTTACTTTGCCAGTGCACTTTTCCCAGGGTGTGTGATGGCCTCGCTGCCGATTCACAAGCTGTTTAAACGCTGAAATCGATGTTAAAAGCTGCCTGACTGCAGTGCATTTAATGTAAAAAGACACTTTGAAGGCGGACGACTGAAGTTTTGAGTGATTCTTTCTCTGTGTCCTCCTCTGGCGCAAAGCCAAGCCCTCTTACAAACAAGTGTGCCTGCACCTCACAGTCCCATTGTCTCAGCACAGCCAAGTAGCTCTGACTCACTGGTTTATTTTCAAGAGTTGTGAGGGAGAAGAAGAAAAAAAAAAAAAAAGCGAGAGAGAAAGTTTGCTTTCTATCACCGTGTGTGTGCGCGCGTGTGTGTGTGAGAGCGCTACTTCAGGAATTTCAAGGCCAGGGCCTCTATTACGAGTGTGGAATGAGAAATCAACACTTACATTACAAAAATGGATACGTAAACACAGAGGCCACAATTATCAGGCGCCGTGGTGTTGGAACTAGAGGAGATGGAGTGCCAATAGGTCTGTTAGCAATCACCCCCCTCATTGCCTGCCCTCTAATCCAGTGGGTGTATTCTGGCTTATTTTGTGCCAACAATGGCCCTTAACAGCAACCCACTGACTGGCAGGCAGGCTGGCTGGCTTGCTGGCAGGGTGGGTGGCTTTCAGATGCGGGAGAGAAGTTTGACTGCTTTGCTTTTATGCTGTTAGGAGGGATTGCGCGGCGGCGGCGTCGCCGTCTGTGTGCTACACGAGCGTCGTATGTGCCGTTTTACTGCGCACGCATGTGTGCACTTTCCTTGGCTTCCCTAATGTTGATCCACTGATGTGTGGCTGTGCGTCAGGGGCCCCGCCGACTACAAAACCCACTTCACAGAGGCCGGCTTGATGCATTGTGACAAATGAGAGAGCAGTTTGATTTCGCACAACACTGAGCCGCACCGCAGCATAATGAAGTGATCATGACTTTACCCTTGGTTCACTTTGGCCCCGGTCCCGCGGTGTTTTTCCCCTCTATTCAATCGCTTCACTCACTTATTTACTTGGCAAGCATTTCCTCCCGTAACCTCTAGTACTGCATAACTAGCGTCAAGGGTGGGTTGCTTGATAAAAACCACCGCTACGGGGCATTGGTTTTACACATAGGGGAACGCTAGCAGTTTTTATTGATATTCAAGTTGCCACTGGGTTGGAATAATAAGAAGCCTATTTTCACGCCCAGGCGAAAATCACCTCTACTGTCCATCACCCTGTCAGGGCAGAAAGCTGAGGCGTAAATATAATTTGGCAGTGGAGGGAACACAGAGCCACACCGCAGCTCGTTCTTCTCTGTTTACGCTCCATTTTTTTTTTTGTTGCTCCCGTTTTTTCGCCGTCTGTCCGGTGTGATTTTCCCCCTTTTTTTTGTTGTCTCGAATTCTCAAAACCGAGCGTGATGGCTGACGTCTCCGCCATTTGCCGCGTTCTTGCGCCCCCCCCCGACCTCGCGACACGCGCCTCCCCCCCCTCTGTGAAATTTTAGTTTAGCATGTATTCCGACACAAAAGCGGCGTGTCACTTTTAACACGGTTTAACTCGGTGCGCTTCGCCTGGAGGCGATGCCTGCGGGCGCTGCGTTCGGTGGGTGGGGGGGGGGGCAAGCACCGACGTGGCAGGAACGTGGAGGACCGCTTCCCCCCCTTGCGCAGCTGTCCTTTGCTTACGGATTGGATTTCAGAAGATATGATGGATGCCAAACGCCTGTAACCAGTTGTGAAGACAGCGGAGAGGGAAGGGGCGGGATGTGTGTGTGTGTGGGGGGGGTGCTGGTATGGATTTGGATCGGGGTCAGTGGCACTAGCAGCGGAGTCTAATTTTGCCCTTGACCTCCATTTTGGATCATCCCCATCTAGCAGCTAACAGGCCGTCACTCTTTGAGAGAGTCGGGGGGGTAATTAGAAGAAAAATAAAGACAGCGAGTGAAATGTAATTCTGGGCTCACTTATTGGGACTGAAGGTGATGGCGTATAAAATGGTTGCTCGGTGAGATTCTTAAGGACTTCATTCTGATTGCGATGCAACCTAAAACACTATTTCTTTTTATGCCCTTCCCATTGTCTCATTTCCCCTTATCTTATTTTTTTTTCCCCCTCCCCGGTAAAGGCTGAGAGCCGAATCCACAGAGGTTCATTTGAATAACCGGCAGAATGAGGAAATAAAAGCCGGGGAATGAAATGGAAGTGGCGGGCGGCTCTGTGCATTCATGTCACACAGCTTTATCAAATTATTCCACAATAGCAGCCACACAAGTGATGGAATTTCAATTAAAGTATGACAGTTTTAGAATTTGTTTCTGTTCGCGAGAGAGCGAGCTGAGGTTTTGAATTTTATGGACTGGGAGGGGGAATGTGGGGGGTGGTGGTGGTTGGGGGGGGGAGTACTAGTAAAGACAACATATTTCTCAGTCTATATTCTCGCTACTCAACCCCCCCTTACTTGCACAACAATCCCCCCGTGTCCCCCATCAAAAAAAGGAACGACTTGGCTGAAACACTTTTTTGCGGTTCGAGAGCCTGGAGCCGGGCGCACGAAAAAAAAAGCGGGTGTTGTGATAAAGGTCTTTGCAACGAGAAGTCAAAAAAAAAATGGAGGCTTTAGTTGATAGGTTCTTTCCAAGAACAATTACGCTACCTGCTGTGCCAAATATGAGGGTGCCAGAGATAAGTGCGAAGGAGGGGTCCTCGGCTCAGACTGGTGGCGAGCTCGTAAACTGGCAAAGAGCTACGTATATATGACCCTCAGGGACTGTAAACTGTTTGGGGGGGGGCGTTGCATTTGTAGCAAGCACCACACGCACATTCACACGAGAGGACGAGACCCGAGGATGGTCTAAACATCGTGTTTACTGCTGCAGCTATAGGGAGCGTTATTTGCATAAGAATCAACTTTAAATTTAATGACTTTTATTCTTAAAAGAAGCTTAAAAAAATAAAGGGAGTTAAGATTAGTGTTTGTTGTCCATTTGCATTTCCCGGACTCCTACTGGAATTGGCAGAGACGAGAGAATTCCATTAAAAAGTGCAGTGACATTGCCACAGTGCAATTTCACGAATGAGGAATGCATTTAATAGGGGATGGATTTTTCATAATTTGGAAGTGTTTCCCCAATTTGTGCCACAGTTCTTCAAGTGACACGTGTTTGTAATAGGATCCGATTCCTCACCAGTCCACTCCCATGTCTGGCACCCACATGTTCCACACGCAGATCACCTAACACGCTTGGGTATCCTCAAGTGAGAAGACAAAAACGAGTCTGGATGCATGGACGGGGTGGGATCAGCGTGGTGTAAATATTAGTTCTGGTATAGCACTCGTTTCTCCTTCCTGTTTTTAAATTCAAATTTAAATTCCTGCATCACTGCAAGGTTAGGAGTCAATGTTTAAATTCTGTGTAACCCCGGCATTCTCTCTCTACTCAATCTGCAATTATAGCGAGCTGCTTTGAAGAAGTCAGGCGGAACTAAAATGACTTTTCATGTCCGGTATAATGACTGCCATTTGGAAGCAGACATGGAGAGAAAGAGAGAGAGGGAGAGGAAGAGAGAGAGAGACGGGGGAGAGGGCGAGAGAGAGACAGAGCTGCAGAAAAGAGAGAGAAAAAAGATGGAGGGAGGGGGCGGAAGGAGGGAGGAAAAAAAGGGGGAGACAATCAGCGGACGAAAATGGCTTAGGTCACCTCTGGTTCTGCCCAGACAGCCCAAACCGGCCACCTTTCATTCCTCACAGATGAATCTACCCCACTTGAGTCTTTCGCCTTCATCCTCAGAGCTTCTCACAGGAACTTTTTCCGCCCTCCTCTCCCTCTGTCTCCATCTTTCTTGGCTATTGGTCACCATTCATTTGCCTTCAACGGAAGCTTAGCAGCTTTAAGGCGGATTACAAGATGAATTGCGCGGGCGAGACGCCGTATATTCTCTTTAGGGTGGGCCACTGCTGCCAAAGGCCAGAGCTGAGTGCCGTCACCTGGGCTAGCAGCTGGCTATCTTTTACACTTCCCTCACTAATGAGGCCAGACAGTTGGGGCTGAAGTTATAGCACAGGCTGGATGCTGTGTTGGTAATCTATTATTTAGACTCTCATGGGGAGGCTGGTCTCAGGAATTTCATGCATGCATTTTGCAAAGCAAATGGTCGCCCGGGGGGAATACAGAGCTCTGTGTGGGAAAGAAATGAGCGAGTAATAGACATTAATGCGAGCCGCAGCTCCCCCCTTGTCCTGTCTGTTCTAGACCTGCCGGGGACCTAAATGGAGAACTTTTTCGGCGTTTTTGTCCCTTTTTTTTTTTTTTTCATCATCATGGCGCTCACACAGATGTGGCTCAGTGGCGCGATCAATGCTGACAACTCCATTCGACACATTTTGCCTTCTTCCTCCCGTCCTTTATTCCCTCATTGTGATATTTTAAGGGATGACAGATGAAGGTTGTGCTCGGGTCTTCAAACAGCCGACACAGAAGAACGGGTATATCTTTCCGTTGCCTTTTCATGTATATTTTAGGAACTATTTCAGAGGGGTTTCGGAGTGTTGCATCACACTGTTATGGATAACATTGCACAGACAGGCCTTGTTTATATTTAGTCGGCTGAGAAAACTATGGCACACATGACCCCACTTATGTATTTATAGTCGAAATTACCGAAAGGAACCAGGGATAACAAGGATTTTCTCAATTATGCTTTTCTATTTTATGTAGAAACCTGAGAAGTGTAGAAAAACTTGGCGCAAGTCACAAACCCAGCAAATGAGGAGTTGGTATCCATCAACTTTTACAGCCCCATGAAGTGATGGAGCAATTAACTATATTTGGCTCTGTACATAGGCAAATCTACTGGGAGATGAGATGGCAACAGTTAAACATAGAAAGTCAGTTTTAGCCAGAGGTGTTTAGCAGACTTAGGTTACTTTTAAATGAAGTTCATGCAGAAAGGCTCAAGATACCAGGAATAGCTCACAGTCATAGATAACATAAATAAACTACGCATACCAGACGCTGTGAAGTCACCGAGTTATTCATGACTCCATATGCAACGCAGATCAACATCGTGATAAATTAATGTTAAGGTTTGCCACAGAGTGCGATCGAGCATGTGACACAGAAAGGCCCAGTTCAGTCACCGTGTAAAGAGGTTGCTTGTGTCGTACAGTCCAAGCTGTTCCCTACCAACACTCATCACATTATGCAATTTCATCCTTTGATTCTCTTCTCCGATATGTAACGCGAGGACTGAAAATTTAACATGTACGAACTTCAACGAATACCACCTTCCACCCGTGAAATCTCTCGAGCCTACACAGGTACCACAAAGCAGAGTCTCTGTGACCTCTGATACAAAGATTTTCCACTGAATTTCACATGCTGCTCAGGGGGAAGTCCATGTCAGGTGTAGGACACCGTAACCCTAGCTGCCAAACCTAATCCTCTACCTATTCCCACCTTGTCCTTGCATGTGTTCTCTCGTCAATCTACCCTAAAGAAACATTCCAGGAGAGTTTCAGCAACACTGTAACTGGACACCATTGGGTTTTTGTTGAGGTGTGTCATTAAGAGGGAGAAAGATTGCGTGTCAGATGCGAGAAAATGTTCTCCCTCTCGATTTTCTATAAATGCTGTCGGGATGACATCATGCAAAACAACCAATCGGGCCAAAGTCTCGAAGTCGCCAAGACTACAACAGCTAGAATTAGATGTGATGACATTGCTTGGGCGTGGATGTTTTTGATGGGGTGTAATGGAAATAAATGACAAAGAAAGTGGTGCTGACACAAGCAGGATTAGAAGGTATAGCTGTGGAGAGGGAGGGATGAACGGGTAAAAGGGGAGGCAGGGATTGCAACTCATGGAAGAATCCGTCTCGAAACTTTACCCCCGCGACTGTAGTTGAACCTGAGCTTTAGCCGTACTATGAAATGGCTTGCTAACTTTAAGTGCCATCCATATTTGATAGCAAGCCTCCAGTCTAGACGAGTAAGAAAGGTGTCAGTTACAGCGGGTTTTATTTTAACATTTCAACTCGGAAAGACAGCTTTAAAAAAATAAATGTGCCGTCGGATGGTAATTTAGCCGTTGACGAGGCCGTCACCCCTCAAGCTTTTAATATCGCAAATGGGTTTTCCTTTTTACCATAGCTGACTCTTATTCCCATGACAGGACAGTGTGTATGTGTGTGTGTCTCCTACAGCACTACAGTCTATAGAAAGGCTCCTTTAGTAGCCGTGATAACACATTACAATACAATCCCTTTGTTCCCCCCGCCGGTATTTGGAACCCGTCCCCACCGTCTATTGTGATAAGCTCAACACAAAGCTGCGAGGAGGATGTCCTGCACTAGCTGCTCGCCACATTGTCGTCTTGCTCCTCTGCCTCGATTGCCAGCCTGCAGAACGCTGCGCTGGGGATTTAACCTCTGCTGCCGTTTCCTTCATCTTGCATGCGTTTTTTTTTTTTCTGCATCGGATGCTCCGACGGGGCCATGAGGGGAAAAGTACAGTAGATGTTGCCAAATTACTGACAGTTCCTATCCGGCCCCCACTGCATGAATACACAGTGACTGTGGTAAACAAGTGAGTCTCCCCTAGTTGTGTCTGCCTCAAGTGCAACCTTTACAGGGTTTAAAAGGCCGTGGCATTTTTTTTTTTTCTTGAAGACAAGTTTGTTGACGTTAAAGTGGGAAGTTAAATAAAGGAGAGTGTAGTTCAGTGAATGGGACATTACTACATTGTCACAGTGTGTGACCTTTCCCATTTGTTCTGACAAGGCAGGGTTTCGCTCTGTCAAAATGGCCTACGCCGTTTGTAAGCGAATCCTCCCTTCCTGTCCCCCTCTCTCGCCTTTTTTTTTTTCTCCTCCCTCCTTCTTTTTCGGATCTGCCATCTGCAGTGACTGCGTGACGCCACGGCTTCTGTGTCATCACTGACAACGCTCACACGCACACTGGGACCGAACAAGAGAGCGGAGAGGAAGAAAGTGGGAGACAGAAGACACAGTGGAAAAGAGAGCTCACTTCATCCTTTAATTGTGTCTCTGAATGTCCCGGTGGACTTCATTACCCAGGCATCCTAAGAATTCTCACTTGTTTGCTCTTGGAAACATGTAAAAGGCGTTTGTAGTTCTTTTTATGTCTCTACAGCAGCGTGAAGTGCTTCTGTCGGGCCAGTCGAAACTTCTCTGTAGCGCAGATTGAGGCGTATTTCAAGCCAGTCGCAAGCCAAGGATTTCTGTGCAGGAGGAAAGTTTTGATGATTATGTGCTGAGCTAATGGATCCAATGGCTTCACACCAATACTTTCTACTTCAGCAGAATTGAAGGTCATCTGTACATATCCAAAAGGAAGGATTTAAATGTTTGACCTGCTATTCAGTCCAACATTACATAATCGCAAAAAATATATTAATAAAAAGATTCATCTTTTTTTTTTCAAGTGACACTCTTGGGACTGATTTAGTGGTTCATTTGTGACTGAGTGCCGTCTTTAATCAATCAATGAAAAGTTGGCAAATGTTATGCAATTAAGTGCTAATTAAAAAGAAACCCTGATAACATTTCCTCAATAGAAAGTGTCATATCCCTTTCCAGATTTTATAGTCGTCTTCTTTTTTTCTTCAAGGATCTCCGTTTAAATGCTTCAATAAACTGACGTGTTTGTGAAAATCACACTTTTTCTTCTCCGGTTGAAAGGCAAATTGGAGCGAGACATTCAGCACCGGCAGACCTTATCCCGGGATCGGGAGGTAATTTTTGACTTCATTAAATCAGAGGCTAAAAATCTGCAGCATCTCTGCATAAAAACACAGCGGGAGAGGTGATTATCTTTGGAAATTAGCTCACTCATTTAGAGCTGTGTGGATGCAGATGCCTCTGTTCAATGGAAGCCTATTATTCCAAACGACTCTCATTAAGCCATAGTGAAATAAGGCAAGCTGTGGAAGCAGTGAAATAAAATCTTTAGACTGGCTGTGCAGAACTCGGCGGCGGTGTGCTACGCTGTCTTTATTAAGAGCTCTGACGTCAGAAGTGAAATGCAGAAAACGAGTCGGAGTAAAAGGGAAAATTGTATGCAGCTGATTTCTACCTCTCATGCCCTATAGGTGGTTATTTGATGTTTGTGTCCCGAGCCGAAGGAACTGAAAAAAAAACAGTTTGCGCTCAATGAGCGAGTTTATTAAAAAAAAAGGGTGAGGAAAAAAAAAAAAAACGCGCTTCGCTGAGGAGCCTGACTCACAGCTGATCTGTAATTTCTGTATTTCAATGCGGACCTGCTGTTTAGAGGCTCGTTTGAATAACATTCATCGCAAGCCACTTCCTGGGTTTAGTCAAGCTGTGCGGCGCTCGCTCCTGATCAGAGACTCATTCCTCTGCCCGTGACACCGGTTCCCACAGTCATAAAAGTTCCCATCCATCCGCTCGCCATTTGCAGCCTCCTGCCCCTGCTTGAGGCACTTCCAGGTAAATGTTGAAAGCACAAGGCGACGCGCTGCTTGGCTAAGTGTTGCATGCTGGGATTGCACAACAGAAACTCTTCCCCGAATTTGGCTTGACATAAAAAAGATCCAAGTTCAATGACGTGATCATTTTTTCTAAACTTTATGAGGCAAACGTCAAGGTCAGGAGGTTCAAAGTTTGTTTTTGGCAATAAATAGATGTGTTAAATAATATATTGTGGATCCAAAAGGTTAAATGTAAATAGGTGGGGTCACAAATACTAAAGTCTCTTAAAAGTCCAACAACCTTTCGCCAGGACATTTTTATTTGTTTTAAAAGGAAGATTATTGTCACATTAACACTTCCAATTAAGACATGATGCCAATCCACTATTTAAAGGTTCATGAACACTGTGACATCAGTGTTGCTCTCTTACGTTTCCCACTTTACAAGTAATTTGCATGAGCTTTGCAACCGAATCAGAACTTGTATATAAATGAGGTAAAGCCATATGCTGGCAAGGAGGAGCACACAATTTTCTGAAAACAAATCAAAGCGGCTTGGTTCCTCTTAACATAACACGGACAGATTCCTGTGATTATTTATTTCAAGACTAGTAGCTTAGATGACAACGAAGCTCCGTGCGGTAAAGCCCGAGTGCCTTGGGACTGAGCAGCATCTGGACTTGTTTCCCCTGGATCCATTTCAGGGGTTTCACACCAGGAGAGCCGCGTCGCAGCAGCGAGCGGGGAGAGAAGGATTAGATGGACTCTTGTCAAACGAGGAAAAATACTGATGGTCTCGCTATTCCCCCTGGCTTCAACAACATAGCAGGTGGCCTTCATTTGCATCTCCCACGAGCTCGCCTCCTCCCTCTCCCCTCCTCCCCCGTTTATTTATTACAATGGCCGCAGGTGGAAATCAGACGACTGTCAAATCACCATAATGTTGTACAACGCTCTATAACATACGCTGGCACGCGCTCGCAGGAGCCTCCGAACACATGCACAGCAGAGCGAGCGCTGTTTTTTGGATAGTTTCCCCACTTTATTACTGCACTATGATAACCTCCACCCATAGATTCATGTGCTGTTTGGACAGGGCCCTAAACATCACGAGCCCGTGTAAAGTGATGGAATGTACACATTAAAATTCGATCTCCTGCATCAGTACATCCATTGCTGGTCAGAATGGCAACTATAAATTGCTGGCCATTATTTTCGATTAACCACGCTGACACCATGGCCCATCACATTTCTTCCCATTTTTACCCCCTGTCACCGCCGCACCGTATTTCCAGCGCTGCCTCATTTTAGATTGTCCCGGAGCGTGATAACGCAGACCAGCAAACCTCGGGACACAAGCTAGCGGGCGATCTTATTAATAGCAGCGCGGCGATAACGGTGGTTGTCTACGTCCTCAGTGGGTATCTCGATCTTCAGGCACATCCTTTCCAGAGCCTGAAGAGCAGAGGCGTCACGCGGGGTGCAAAGGGGGCAGCGGCGTGGCAGTTTATCACAGATATGCCGGGGAAGTTTAATTCCCTGCATCCCAAATACAGCAAAACCAGGAATCCCCGATTGGGGGTGGGGTTTCCGAGGCAGACACACAACGGCTGAACCTGCTCGTGAAATATGTTCGCAAAGGTGGCAAAGGTTGCTCATATTTTTCCGA
>JAUESE010000067.1:4703858-4736826 GCA_032274725.1 Malacoctenus triangulatus
GAGACAAGGAGACATCAATTCAGCGAGAAAAATATAAATGAGGCTAATTGTCATGTGCCAGATTTTCCAACCTTGAAAGCTTCACAATATATTAGGTATAAAATGCGGATAGGGTGGAAACAGATTTGCTGGTCGGCTGCCAGCTAACATCAGGGATAACAGATGCACAACACAAGAGGAGCAGATATACGACACTGTTATCAATTGCTCATTCTGTGAAATAATGGCCAGTGTCCCAAAGCAGGAAGCCCGTGCCAGGATCTCAGTGCGATCACGAGTGTGACGATTCCATTACAATATTTACATTTAGCCCTTTTTGTCTATCTGGTTTCGATATAAATATAGCCTGGGACAGCTCATATTAGAACCACTGATGTGGCACGGAGCCACAGCTCATTTGCAAAACAATGAGTTCAAAAGGGCAAGAGAGTCGACTGACTCGGTGAACACAATCTGACTGCTAAGCTCTTGTTTTGACGGAAACAAATTGTTGTGTCAGTGCGGAAAAGTCCTTCCCTTTGTTCTTAATGAGTTTATTGGTAATCGATATCTCTTTCGCGTCCACTGGCATGTGACACCGGGGCCGCGACCCAAGAGGGACCCTTAGCTGCTGGAGTTGAGTGGGTCACTGAGGATTCGGTTCTTACTCGGTACATGCTTATGCAGACAGGAAAGGACCGGTTTTTACTGAGGTGAAAGCGAGGCAGGAAATGAAAAAAATGGTGTTTGTTTTTTTGCTTTTTTTTTCTTGTTGCCAGCAAAAGGCAGGAGTTCTCTTCAATAAAATAAGCCCGCTGCCTCACTTATTTTGTTCCCTCACATCTTTCATAACATTACATTTCCTATACGCTCTGCAGCACTTGCTAACTGATTTGGCTTGAGACCAATTCTCTTTGAAAGAAAACCTCCTCAAAGAGGCGCTTATGCGTCCCTGTCAAATGCTGCACAAAACGCCCGTTTTCCTGCCAGTCAAAACTTCTGAGCGGAACCTCTCCGAGAGCGCGCTGCTGATCCAGAGGGGCTTGTTTTTTTGTTTTTTTTAGCAGGAAGACGGGGCCCTGGCCCTCCCGGTGGGGGTCAAAGCACTTGACCTCCACCCTGGCGGGCTCCGAGCCTGTTTGCCATGATTTTATTCAGGCCCATTCAGGATCCCAGCGGGGTGTGACCCGGATCGATGTGGCAGTGCCAACGCCGACTCCATTGAGAGACTCCGGGCCTTTTGAGAGGCAGCGATCAAGGGTGCCGGATGTTTTTGCTTCACACTGTCAAGTTTCTGTATTTTCACTAGTCAAATGAGTCCATTAAGTGGGGCTTGTATTTTTTCTGTCTGAAAACATGCGACTCAATGGAGCTGGCAGGGAGCTCCAGAGCTTTGCTGTTCTGAAAATATGATATAGTCTTTCCACTATGGTTCCCGTCAAACACACTGTACACACACATCATTCAAGGGCTTTTGCCTCACTGTGGTTATTCAGCCCCATACAAAGCCGAACAATCAGGGAGAGACGAGGATATCTCGCAAATGAAAAACAATTGGGCCGGGTGCCAGACTCGCATCAAGCATGCGAGCTCGATAAAGCACACCGTATCGATTTGCTGGTTATTTATTATTTGTTTTGGATGTAGAGAAAGTTCTCTGGAAAATGATTTTGGTGTGCCGTCCAGACGCTGAAATAAATGGTTTGACAGATCATCGATGACCATAGAATATGATAGTAAATGGCCTGTTATTGATTTATTTCCCGAATCCCCCCCCCCTTCCCCCTGCACACCCCCTCCCCCTTCTCGTCAGCTGTTATGCTTAAAGCAAGACCAAGCACTCTCTGGTGTATTGGATTTTTGTCCAGGCTGCTTTCGAATGTGAAAATGAGGATTTATTCTGTGGCTGCTGCTTGACTGATGCTTGTAAAAGAGCAAGGATTGGACCAGATAAATGGGAGATGGAGGGAGGATATACATCACACCACGTTTAATATCTCTCATGACAACAAGCAGCCTTGCCGGCGGTAATATGCAAGCTTCGAGGCCCTTAGAATGCAGAAAAAAAAAAAAAAATGGCAGCTTTGTTTACTGCGTTTAAAATAAATGGCTGAGGCCCCGCTGTCACTCACAGATGGCACTTCCTTTGAGAAAAAAAAAAAAAAAAAAAGTGCCAAGCCAGTGACTCGTAGTAATGCACTGGCATGTCGGCAGCCATTTTGCTCAGCCTCCGGAGGCGCTGATCGTCACAGAGAGGCGTCGGCATTGTTTTGGCACGGGCCCGACCCCTCGGCTCGGAGCGGTAACTGATAGCCAAGCCGGAGCTTGTCAGGCCTGACGCTTATCACTCTTGACATCTGTCCACGCCGTCTCCCTCCTCCCTCATCTGTAGCTGGCC
Organism: Malacoctenus triangulatus; assembly: GCA_032274725.1. Taxonomy (NCBI): domain Eukaryota; kingdom Metazoa; phylum Chordata; class Actinopteri; order Blenniiformes; family Labrisomidae; genus Malacoctenus; species Malacoctenus triangulatus. The sequence continues at coordinate 4,706,236 of JAUESE010000067.1, forward strand.
CCCGCAAACACTGACCTTGGGAGCGCTCTGGCTCGCCCACCGTCGCTCCACTGCCCCAACCTGCCCTCCCCCCTTCCTTCAATGTCCTCGTTTGGCACAGCGACCATGTGTGTTTAGAGGGTTGCGTTTACCCTTTTAGACCTTGTGTTTTGATCAGACATGATTAGAAATGGGTAGAAAAAACTAAAGTATACATATTTGAATCTAGTTTATGTGAGAATGAAGAAAAATAGCTCACAAATACATTTTTAGAAAGAAACAAAATTGATTCTGCATTATGGCTTGATTTGAATAAGGTCTTTTTTTTGCAGATGGACTAGATTTTCCTCAAATGCTTCGTTTTGTGCTTCTGCCACAAAAAAACAAACAAAAAAAAAAAAGAAGTCAAACTGCACCACGCTGCTCGGCACTGAGAAACTGGCAGGAAGTGTCTCACATGCTGTTTTGTGAAAAGTGCTGCTATTGCTGAACCGTTGTTGTTCGGTAGCCCGAAGAAAGGGTCAACATGGGAAGCACATTGAGACTCTGCTCCACCATCCTGAATCAATTTGTGTTACAGTTGATGAGGTTTTTTTTTTTTTTCCCCTCTCCCCCCTCCCTTTCACACACACGCGGAGAGCCCTGCCGCTTCGTACACCCCCACCCCACCTGCAACAAGTCAAGAGGAGCCTGTGAGGGAGTTTGTGTTTGCACAAAGCAGCTGAGATACTAAAGGAGCCGGCTCGACTCCCACAATGCCTGCAATCACAGATCATTTCTGCTGAATAATTCTCAACTCCTGATTCACCGCTTCAATCGGAATCCGCAAATCAGTTGCATTTACAGACAGGCGATGCTTTTTCCCGGGCTGCACATCCTTTTACATTATGCCAGTGTGTGACTCATCGGCAGCCCTCACCCCTGGCCTCCCTTATGAGGTAATTAAGCCCCTGGTTGTTTGTTTAGCTGTCTGCATGTGTGTCCTGTATAAAACACAGGGGGGGCATATGTTCTTCCTACCATAAACTCATTGAAACAGTGGGACATGAGTGGTGAGGAGGGGTCGGCTGGGCTTGTGTGTGCGTGTGAGTGTGTGCTCTAATTAGGCAGGCAGTGGTGTATTAGCCTCACTGGGCAACAGCCAGCTGGGAGCATCTGGAATCGTCTTTCATATTCACCAACTTTCCCACTACACACACACACACTCGTCCACACGCGCTCAAAATTAGAAAAGATATCTACGGAACGGCGGCGCGATAAGGGAGTGTGGGTCAGGCATGACAGGTCATATGAGCAGCTATTTAAGTCTGCCAACATTTGGAGCCTCCCTCACATCACTGCCCCCACCCCTTGATGGGAGGCCCTTGTTTTAGAGGAACGGTGCCACGCTCACGTCTCTCTCGAGACTGGAATGCCAATAGCCAAAAGTGTGTGGGGGGGGGGGACCTCGTCCATTCCCAGCAGCCTTTGCACCCAAGACGCATCAAAGCCATTCGCAAAAATGTCAAGAATTTAGTTTCAAAGCAGGGTCAATATCTAAAATAATCCTCCGCATCTCCCTCTGTTTGTTTTTATTGCGAGTTGGTGAAGATTCGCTGGCTCTCCAGTTGCTTCCCTGTGGTTTGCATTTTCATTATTCAAATCTTTTACAACGGCCTCTTCTCTCTCCTGAACGCCGGCAAAGCTGCCGGGCCGTTTCTACGAGCTGAACAGCTTTCTCTTGGTAATATCAATGGCATACTTCAGCTGCTCCCACTCGCTGTAGTCCCTCTAACGTCCAGTTCGGCTCCCTGCGGGGGTGCGCGCTTGCCTTTTGCACGAGTTACATCACTTCCTGTGTCTTAAGCTGAATTTGTTCAAAGCGCTGTCACATGCAGGAAAGAGAGGAGAAAGAAAGCGAAGAAAAATAAAGTGAGAGTGAGTTGGCGCTGGGAGTTTTTCTTCTGTACGAGGAGCTCAGTGAGCCTGCTGAAATAGTGTTTCTCTGTGCTATTGATTAGCTGGTTAGGCTATGAAAAGCCAGGGACAAGACAGCCACTGAGCTCCCTTCCTGTGGCTTACCAATAGATGCGACTACCTCTGTTACTTCACTTTACTCAATACCCACTTCTTTCTTTCCCCATATATCCTCAATCCCACCCATGTACTGAATATGTCACCCTCATACTTGCTCTCTGCCTTTTATTATTCTCCTCACAGAGAGGGGAAGGAAAAAAAAACCCTAGGAAGCCGCTCGCAGAGTTAGATCACAGGAGCCCAGCTGTTCACAGTCGAGGGACGCTTCTTTTATTAGCCTTCAGTAGGCTGACCTGGTAGGGCAGCGAGCAGTAGGAAGAGTGGGTGGCAGGAGTGCAAGGGCGATGGGGGGTGGGGGTGGAAGCGGGGGGGCACAGATTTCCCAGCTGTTAGTCGACAGGCTCTGCCGCACTGTCAGAGATTAAGTAGATCAGCGGGAACGTGAGCAGAGACGCAAGACAAGACAGCTGACGTGGAAATCCGAGGGAGAATCGGCCTGTCGACGCCGTGCGGACACACAGGCCCAGCTCTGAAGTTGTTTTTGGGGCTGTTTGAGGACTATAAAGTTTTGCTCGCTGCACCACTGGAATGTACAGTGGGATAAGACACAAGCCAGCGGGCGTGCAGCGCCTTAATACCCCTACAAATCCCCTTCTCCTGCCCTGTGTCCCTTTTATTTTTCCCTACCATCTCACAATCTCATGCCGCCTTCCAGTCTGTGGAGGAGTCTTTTATTAGTGAGCCAGTGGTCTGGAGGGACACAAAGGACCTGAGTGTAAAATTATATTTCAAGCTATATAACCAGACCTCCATTGTGCTGCGTTTTTATGATATTATTTTCATTAAGATAGCAGCCATTGTTTTCCCTTTTTTGTTGTCTGCCTGAATTCTAACCACACTGCAAACAAAACCACTCTAAAGAAGTGGCAGTGATGAGAGAGGCGCAGAGTGCTCCCATTTTGTATGATTAAATTTACTGTGACAAGCAGGCATGCTGTGTTTTTGGCAGAATGAGTTGTTGTGGGAACCCAGAAAACTCAAGTTTCTCCTCCCCCCAAAAAGTGCCCCACATGAGGTGCTCAAAACACTCAACTTGAGATGGGAGAAGAGGTGTTCGTCTAAAGCCTGTTTTTCCTCTTGGAGTACTCAAGATGACTGTATTATATTTGCATATTTATGAGAAATGGGTGTCACAGTGATTAAGTTAACTGGAAGCCAGTTCTGCAGAGTGCGGATAATGAAATCATAGAAAATGTGAAAGTCAAAGGACATTTTTTTATTTTTTTTTTTATACTAAATATCTCTTAAAACTCAGTTGGAGCTGGTAAAGTTTGCCTCGCAAGTTGTTTGGTCATTCATACGAATGGTGGTTCAGTGGGTAATATGAATGCTCTGAAATCTGAATGAGCTGTCAGTTCAAAGTTTGGTCAAAGATAGAAAATGGCGAGCAACACGTCACTATATCAGCAATACCAACGCTTTGATATGAAGCATGAGCAGAAGATAAGATTGCTGGACATTCAAGTGGCCTTAAGAGAACATCGAGCCAATATGGACTTCATTACTGAGTGCCTGAGACCAAGGTAGCTTAGTTGCCCCAGACAAGTAATTAGAGTTCACACTGAGGCCTGACTGGAAAACACAGTCATTATCCCAGCAAAGAATACAACCTTTCCAGGTCACATCACTTTGTTTGCAGCAGTAAAAGTAGTTTATTTCTGTATTGTGCCACCATTACAGTCGCCCCAATCCACTCGCCAGCTTTTTATGGAGTGATCGGGGACAACGGTGAGATTCAATAAAAACGTGGTAACACAATTGGCTCGACAAGGTAGCCGTGTGAGCGCTGGCATTTTTTTTGTGTGAGATTTGTGCTTGATTATAGCTTTATTTCCACACCACTGTATGGTGTGTGCATTGTCGTTTTCATCACCCTAACTTAACAAGCGCCTCGTGAGCGAAGCCCCAAACGAAGGCACCAAATTCTTTACAGCCCCCTCAAGAGCTAATCAGCCGTCCTGCAATGAAACACTAGATTTTATATTGGCCCTTTTCGCACAATAGTCCCAGTGTTTGCTCGCTGCTAAGCTCAAAGGTCTTGCCAAGATTTAAAGTCATCCCTTCGCTGTCTTACTGATTATTAAATGCAGGCCAGAGAATACAGAACATTGCTCCGATCTGAGCAATCAAAAAATCGGGCACAAAGTCGAGACTTTTCTGTGCAACTGAGGGCAAAACTGCAGGCAAAAGTTCCTCTTGACAGTGAGTAAATGTCCCTTGAAAAACTGTCCTTGAAATGTGAGATCAGCTGTGAATTCTCCGCCTGACCGTCTCCCGAAAGAGCTCTGAATCAGCAAAACATGTTGGAAATATGACATCGAGCCTGATACGTTGTTTGCAGAGAGATAACAGACTTGTTTTTTTGTTTTTTTTTCATTCATTTAAAAAATGCATAATCATTCAAAAAAGACCTGTTTTTTTTTAGTGTGATTAGGTTGCTTAAATCTTGCCATAGTGACTTTTAACATCAAAACAATGCTACTGCAATGGCATTCTGCTGTGTTTTGGCACTGTGCTGCATCACAGACCATAAAAAGACATGATGCTACTTGAACTTGAGTTATGAGACAGTCCGTGCAATTTTAGTCATCCATTCTGGACCCAATCCAGTGCAGTGCTTCCCTTGCTTCTCCCAGGAGGCACTGCTTGACCGAGGATACAGCGTGTGGGAGGATCCCCGCTCAAACTCTAACTTTCAGAGTGCCAGAGTCACCGGCTGCACTTTCAGACTGTATACACTTCATCAAACACGCCAGTGAAGGGGAAGGGGAGGATGACCCCACTCCCATATACACAACACTCCTGGCACCAGCGTCAATTTATCACACGTAATTTCCCCAGCTCTTGACCTCTGACCCCTCCCTAGGGCGGTGTTTGTACTGAAGGCAACATGCCTGTGTTTGAACTGTCCGTCTGGAGCCACCCGAGAGGGACGTGCTGCTATTCACTGGCAAAATATGCTGCTGAAGCCCCTGGTGGTGAGGAAGCCACCCTTGTGCCCAGCATGCGTCTCTGACTCGGTGTGTCTGTCTGTCATTGTCTTGTCAGCCCTCCAGTGTTTTATGCATGCTGCTCATTAGCCAGACAATGGCCACTTACCACAAAATGCCATTCAGGGCAAGATGTCAGTGAACCCATGGGATGAAAGAAGGGAACACGGCAGGGGAAGGAAGAGAAAAAAAAGATAGCAAGGTGGATGTGTAAGAAATGACAGGAAGAGTCTACAAACGGATGTAAAATGGGGAGAAGTGTGTGTGTGGGGAGACCTTAGTTCATCTTCGCCACTTGTCTTACCGAGCAGCGAGGATACAAATGAGTTCAGTGGGTCAGTTTGCCCTGATCCTGCGTGCTGCTGCTTCCCCCTGCGTGCAGCAGCCGCGTCGCCGCTGCGGCCCTGGCTGAGGCTACAGCTCCATCCAGTGTATGCTCGCTCTCCTCCCCTTACATCATCGCATCGGGAGGCAGAAGGTGGGGAGGGGTACAAGATTAATGACGGTGCTAACCGCGTATTTATCATCCGACTGGAGAGTAATGCGACACCTTTCTAATCTGAATATATTTCATTGGGCTGTTATGGCACTCAGCCCTGGGCCCCGTGCGTGCGCGTGCGGGCTGGTGCGCTCGCGGCCGTGTGTGCGAGCGCGGCTGCGAGTGTATTTGAATGTTAATCATATCTGCATGAGTTTGGCTCGCGAGAACGCGTGCGCTTGTAAAAGCGCGAGATACCAAGCAGCCGCCATAAACGCTGGTGCTATCGAGCCCGGGCAAAACGGCAGCGTGGTAATTAGATAAAGATGAAGTTCCTCTTTCCAGCACGTCGGGGCCACGCTCCCCGAGATCCTCGCCTCTGATTCCTCCGCCGCCTTATCAGGTGAACACCCTTCTCCCATCCTGCTCTCCATCTCTCCATCTGATTCCCCTTCGACTGCTTTTTGGCACTCAGCAGAAATCAAGATGGATGTCCCCTCAACAGCGATGGGGAGATAGGGGGGATGTGCAAGGCCAAGATGGGCCCAGATAGGGTCCCCATTGGGGCCTCCTCTTAGATTGACTCGACGCTGCCAGAACTATTGAGGAACTTTAGGATGGAATCTGTTTTTATAGAGTCTATACTGTTGTGGGCGTTTACAGATGGGGGAACGCACAAGCTGAGTAGGTAGACCGTGCATACTCGCCACCAGACCACACACAAGTGCCTAATTATGCAACAGCTTGGCTGCTCCTACAGAACGTCATATGGACTGTTGTTCTGCTTCTCCATTAATGCAGAATGAATTTTAAAAGAGGGGAGGAAGATGAACATGGAAAATCTGCCTTGCATTCATTTTTTAAACCCACCCAAGCCTTTAGGAATACACATAAGATCCAATCATGCTTACATGCAAGCTTGCACAAAGACGTCTTTCTAGACCCTCAATATTACATAGTTGTAGTCCGTCAAAACATGGAGCCTCAACAAAAATACTTTTTATTCGCGCTGGATGTCCCATTTCAACTACGCAAAGTATACAGGCCTAAATTCTGTTCAAGTTATAGCAGTGACAAGGGCGTAGGGAATCTTTATGCTGGAAGGGGAATATACATGCGGGCATGCTTTTCTCTCACAAAGAGGTTTTCTCTTGGAGATTATACGTCTCGCTTTCTTGTGTACCCTATGCCAATCTGCCATTTATGGAAATGAAGATATTTCAGACTCTGGAGCTTATTGTGCGATTCATTGTTCAAGTTCTTTGTAAGGCAACAAAGAGGAGGGAACGAGAGCCAGACATTTTTTTTTCTTTCTCCCACCGCGAGATTTGGATAAGGCGTCCCTGCAAACTTACCTACCGAAGCTTACGTTAAAGACACTCATCACATCGGCTGTGTCTTTCATGCCAACTCCAAAAGATTATTAGAAGCCAAGGTTCATGTTCTGGATGCACTGACAGATACGAAGCTGCTTAATCAGTGATGCTTTAGCCTCAATGAGTTGTTTTTTCTAAGGATGATATGGTTTCTAGTCAGTTAAGGCGCCACTCTCAACCCTGCATTTCCAAGGAGCACACATAAAGTGTTACTCTGAAAGAAAATGACCTGCATTTTCTTTGGTTTAGACGCTCAAGACATGTTATCTAACGGCAGCCCTTTGTAATGTCTTCGAACAAGTCCATCATTAAAACAACCGCCTCAGAGTTCGCGTTTCAGTGGTGCTTCAGCAACAGATTTCTCAAAGGTCATGTCCTAGACGCTGGTTTATTCCCCAGCTCAAGCAAGAACCTTTTCAACCTCACGTCATGTCAGCGAAGAATAATAGGTCTGGAGCTGGAACAGCACTGACAGACTCATGATGTGTCAGTGTCATTACAGCCCAGAGCATCTCTGGCCAGACTTCAGCACACACACACGCGCGCGCACACACACACACACGCACACACACACGAATCCCGCGAGGGAGGGACAGTTTATCTGTTGCAGTTAGCAGCTGGTGTCTGCCCCAAAGATTCCAACAGCCCCCAGCTAGCATTGCCACTTCAGATGCTAGTCATTTAGCAAACAAGTCAATCATGTGCGAGGCAACTGCCGGTGACTTGCAAAACGTCCCCAGTGTGCCCCGATTTAGCGCTGAGGGGCCAAACAAGAGTCACGGCCTGCTGGGTCATGGAAATCAGGTCAAATTGGTCATCAGCAAACTATCTGGGTCTGACATTCTGCTCTAATGAAAGCTGCTGTTGAAACTATAATGGCAAAAAAAAACCTGGGGAGCCTTGTGTAGTCTGAACTGAAGCTATGCTCATCCATTCAAACCCTGTTAAAGAGGCCCAGGCAGCAATATAATTGTCATAATTACAGTTTAGAGTTTCAATTTCAACTGAGAATCTTTCACAAATGTTCTAGTGGAAAGCTAAAGGTTAGTCATTTTGTTGCATTGCAGGGATATGAGTGACAACCCCAAAAATACACAAAATTGTTGTGATGGCAAATATGGTGAATATAGCTTGCGTATTTTTCCAGTGAAAGCAATCTTTGTCAGGTTAATTTATGACACTAAATCAGTGGTAGCTGTACTTTAGCTAGTCTCCAATCTACTGTGACCTTCCCTTGTGGGTAAATGGACTCCAACCCCTCCCCCTGGATCTCCATTGACAGTGTAAAACAGCTTAAAGCTACCATATTAACACTGTTGTTAAATAACTGTTAAATATGGCAATATATTTGTTGAAGATAATTTATGCCAGCAAAAAGCACAATGACCGACTGTATCATTCAGCTCTTGTCAGGTAGATAAAAAGATAAAAAGCACAGTGTGACAGTCTCTTGTTAGGTAAAAGTGCTTCTGATATGACAAATGAAATGATGTCCTGGCAGGAGTTTGACAGTTAACAATGTTAGTGGCTGTAACTCGCTAAGTCTTTTTGATTTTTTGCGTTTGTGCGCAAGGACACCAAACACTAACGGATTCCCACAAATTATCTCTCTATTAGATTCAGTTTGTGTCTCCTAAGTACTCCACTTACTACAAAGAGTAAGTTACAAGAAAAACAGCAAGTTTGTTTTGATTACAAAATAAAAATATTACCAGGAAACTATAAACTATGAAGACTAACACGCCTTTTGTTGCTCTTAGTGTCTGTTCAGCATTGCTCGGGTGAAGTTTCACTGTTCACTCCTGTCTGTCAGTCCCTAAAGGTGAATGTCTATTGGATTTACTTGCACAATCAGGAGCCAAACAGTCTAAGTGCTATGTAAACAAAAAACAAGTGGGAGACCTTGTTGCTAACAAGGTAACCCTTGGATTCAAGGTTATAGTCTGCGGCAGCTCCGACACGCACAGAGACACACACACACACACCCTCGTAACAGCACGTACTCACACTGGCACCCGCGCACACACACGCAGTTACGCACATGCGTACATGCGTGCGTGCAGAGGAAAATATCTCCCTGTAGTGCCCTCCTTGGCAAAATCTCAGTGCCAGTCTCTTAATGAAATGCTCAATTAGGGTCTTTAAATAGGTAATTATGCAGTGCCTAATCCCCCAGCTCCTGGGCCCTATCTCATTTAGATGACACTTGGGCAGGAAAAATGGGAGGGGCAGGCACCGGGGCCGTAGTTTCTGTCATCAAAGCCCCTCCGTGGTGGCACAGGCGGCCCCATTAATGATAAGGCACATCCAGGCAGTCAGTCAACAGCGACTCCCAGTGAGGGCCACTGACAGCATGGGAGATGGCAATGTCAGGCTTGACAGTGTCTTAATCATGTTTGTGAGTGTTCGGGGGTGGATCGCATTGGGTTGGGGGGGGGGGAGCTTGAAGAAGGGTTTCGGAGACGCTGTTACATGTCGAGGGAGAGCGGTAAAGACAGCTTGTGTGGCATGGGTTCATATGCATTTCTGGGGACAATTACCAAGTTAAATTTTCATGAAACAAAAAGACAGAGAGGAGAGGAAATCTCCTTTAAATGTCAAACTGTGCGTTTTGCTGGATGCCAAACGTTTCTGATTTTGCAGACTGACATTTGTTTGAAGGTGGCATTTGATTTGAATTTCAATCTTCAAACTGTGGCTGGAGAAAAGGATTATTTATTCCGTTTCGGCAGCATAATGAGATGTCTTGTTTGAGTGCAACAATATACCATCACTGACAGAGTTCTACATTTGTTTTGCTAACGCCGCAGCCGCAAACACTCGTCTTGGTGAAACGACAAAGGGGGGATTGTTGCTTTTGCCTTGGGGGTGAACCAGTGGATTCCCTTGACTGTGCTGTACAACACTGCAGTGCTTTTCATGAGAACAATAGCTTAGTCTGGCTCAAACACCTTTTCAAGGGCGTCCAGGAGCGAAGAGAAATTTAGCTTTTCAAATCTAATAATCAGCTGCAGCCACATCAAAGTGCTCGGTAAACTTTAGTGGAGGTACTTGAGCCGCTGAAATCTTGAGGCAGCTTTCAGAGAGGATGCTCATCCCCCCACTCAGCTTGTCCTCTGCCAGCCTTATCAGGATATAGATGGAAAGGCAGGAACAACACAATTTCACCTCTATCTGTGTATTCAGCAAAAGCATTTCATATCTGTGATAATATTTTGGTCCCGTTGCCCTCTCTGTTGGCACTGATGAATTTCCATGCAAAAAGCTTTGATAAGATGCTGGTTCTAATACTGCCCGTCTGTTCTTGCACTTGTAGACTCTGGCTTTCTTATCAAATCTGAGTCATGGCACAAAAAATAAAGAAATACTTGAGCCCTTGATACCATAAAACAAGAAGTGCTCCTACAAACCTCTGACTGAAGCGAAAGCGGGTAGCAAAATCGGCAACAACATTGCACCTTTTAACGATGCGCAAAACTGAAATAAAGTCAGTGGTTAGTGTCCAGCTGGATGCTGCTCGACTGCCAGTTTGTCTGTTTGTATTTGGTAACTGCCAAATGCTATTTTTCCCCAAATTATTACACAAAAAATGCTTTTTCTTTAACACAAGAACACCTTTTAACACCAAACTAGTTCATTTGGGTTTTTTTCTGTCATCTCAAATATAGAAAGATGATGATGGAGCAGGAGAGGAGGCGATAAATGGATTATTAAATCTCACTTATAAAAATATCTTAACAATAGCATTCATGTGCTTGGCTAAATTAAAAAGAAATTCACCCAATCTTGCCTTAGTGCACGACAACTACCACGCTGTGCAGTTACATTTTAGCTCAGGGTGTATCAAGGCAAATTAGCATTTAGATAATGGGAGACACTTGGCATTTTAATTATTTCACCGCCCTATGAGTGTAGCATGTATGCCCCAAGCGCCTCCTTACATCCTTCATGTACGCCTAAGTACTGTATTTACATACCAAACGGCTTGGCGTGTATACAAAGGCCACTGAAATGTCACTTGTGCACAATGTACCTTAGTGTTCAATTGTTTCCAAAAGATAAGGGGGCCAGTATTGCTGTTGACTTTTGCCATGTGCATAAATAGGGTGGGGTGGGGCACGGTTCCCAGCGCGGTGTTATTTTCAATGGAGCTCTGTTGTGATGCCGCGCGCCGTGTCGGCGAGTGGCAGCGGGACCTGTTTTGTCTGTTCGAGGGGCTCTGTACTTTCCACGACACGACGTGAGCCGAGGCTGGGAACAGCCTCCCTCTCGTCTCTCGTCCTCCCTTCCTCTCGCGCTGGGTTTCTCTGCCTCTCGGAAGTAAGATTATTCATCCTCCCACAGACCGTTGCAGTGCTGGGGGGTCGATGTCAAAGTGCCAGGAGCACGCGGTGCAAAGGGTTATGCGTGCCTGCGCTCTGGTTTGTGCGCGTCTATTTGTGCGTATGAATGCCCCAGTCTACATTAGTGAGCATGTTTGTGTAGGAGTCGTGCATTTTAAGCTGCCTTTTTTATTTGGATGTGGTCCTGCGCCCGAATACGTGGCTTTTGTGAGTGAGAGGAGTTTGCACGTACCATGTGTCTTGTTTTGGTTTCTGTCAGTTTTTACCTGCTATCTTTCCAGTCTCGTGCCTTCAGGAAACAACAGCGTTAGACTGCCAGAGTGGCCTCGCGGCTATCATCTCGTCTTCAGCACTCTTTGCCTCTTTTTTTTTTTACCCCCCTCCTCTTTTCCCCCTATTCCTCTCTTCCATCTGTCTCGCGCAGCCTCTGTTCGGCGTTCAGGCACAGACGGGGTGTGAAAAAAGCTGGCAGTGAGGCACATTCCCTTACTTCCCTCCCCTGGTCACCTCTCCTCCTCCCCACCCAGCAGTGCGCTCGCCTCTCCCCTCCCTTCCTCCTTCCTCTTTCTCTTTCCCTCTCTCTCCTTTCCACATTACTTTGTCCCTTCTCTCACCACCTCTCTCCCTCTCTGGCTCGTTGCACCCCTTATCCATTATATTTCCAGCCCTCTGCTCCGCCCTCCTCTCACTCCCCCTTCTTTTTTTCTGGTTCATAATATGTAACATGATTTAGCCCTCCCCTGTTCATGCGGCGTAAATTTAATCCCAGCTATTCCAGGTTGGCTGCTGCTGCTGCGATTTTGTCCCCCCCTCCTCCTCACCCCCTCCTCACCCCCTCCTCCCCTTTGTCCTGCAACACTCTCTGCTCCTGACACAAAAGACTCCTCAAGATTGAGCCTGTTTGCATGATAACAAGTTCGTTCCCTACACTAAATGCTGACGCGCAAGGTCAAGCACGACCCGAGTGGCACATGCTTGTACTATAGAAGCCGCCCACGCTGTGACAAGCAAGCGCAGCACAAGAGAGGGCCTCCCCGCTAGCGGGCAATCATTCGAGTGGTTGACACATGCTTAGCAAAAGGCTGATTGTGTCCCGCTATGGTTGTATCTCGCCACTCATTGTCGAGGCACGAGTTGTTTGCCTTGATGTTGGCTATAAAGTGTATTTACCAGTGTCAACAAGGTCAAAGGAGGTGATCAAAACATGCAGACAAAGATGAAATACGTTGCTTTGGCTTTTTTTTTTCGCTTTTCCTCCTCCCCCCGTTTTCTCCAAATTCCCCAGTGTCCCTAAAGCTTACCCAACAGCTCCGTAACCTTGTGTGTGTGTATTTGTTATGTCTGTGTGTGCACTGTGTGTTGGTTTGCGTTCAAGGAGCAGCACAACAGGGCACTGGGATAATCAGTCACTAGACTGCAGGTCAGGGTCTTGCTCTGTGGGTACCATCCATCTGAACCCAGCAGCTGCTGGGAAACGTGGCGGGAGGAACAAGATGAGAGGGAAGGATGGACGAAGAGAGGGAGGGAAGAAGAGTGAAAGAGAGAGAGAGAGAGAGAGAGGGAGGGAAAGGAGTGGTCAGGTGTGGAGGGAAAGTCAAGGAGAGGCTGTTGAAAACAAGAAGAGAGAGCGCACGGATCGAGAGAAGAGGAGTGTTTGTGAGACGATACTTTGTGGTCATTCCAGTTACACGAAAGCAAATGCTCAAGGTCGGCTCTCACAGTGACACAACCTCCGTCCAAATGAGGCGATGGCTTTCAAATTGCAACACCGTGTCCTTGACCTGTGTTTTCCTCCCACAAACTTGCAGAGGCTGCTGCTCAACAGAAATGTTTTGTCAGAGGGAAACTCTCCCAGGAAAAGCTGCAGAAAAACTCTCCGACGACTGAGTGTGTTCTGGAGCACGAACACAAATGCTTCTTTACACCGTCTCCGGTTTGACATTTCAAAGTCCACATCATTTTGTCGACAGAAGGGCCGAGAAGCGCTTTGAAATCTCCCGGTAGCAATTTGTCACGGACACACAATTGAGATGCACTCGTGATAGCTTCCTTGTCCTGCAGCCCCAGCAGGTGCTTTTAAACCAATTATTAGACAGACAAATGTCATCAGACCCAATTAGCTGCCTGCTGTGCACTTCATGTTGGGCAATCCATTCATAAGAAAACAAGATATACCCGAACACATCAGGCTGCGGCACTGGTAGCTTCTGCTTGTCAAAAATTAGTCAGGCTTGCAGAACTGGAAACTACGATTTCCTCCAACGGAAAGTCGGGCGGCACAACCCAGAGGAGAGTTTATGATCGTGGGAGGCTTGTTTGAGTGAGGTCAGGGGAGGCAAGAAAGAAAGGGGGGGGGTTGGGGAAGAGAGGGGGGTAAATAAATAAGTATTGCAAATAAACTCTTCTGATGTGTGGTTGTCAGGGTCTTTCATGTGGAGGCTGCACTTGAGGGCATAGCTTAGCTTAGCTTGAGGGATGTTATTACACATGCCGGCTGATCGGGAGCGATGTGTGAGAAACGGCCCTGTCACTCGACCTTAAATCACACCATCGCGGGCAGAAAAGGAAAGTAGTGATGGAAAAAAAAGAGAGAGGGGGGAAAACACAAGAGAGGAGTAGCAACGGATAGGATGAACTATGCAAAAAGAAAAGCTTTTCGTCTGCTTAAGAGAGACTCAAAGCTTTTTCAGGGTGAATCTAAATAAGTAAGAATATAGATTTGCGCAGCTGTTTTAATAACAAAATAGTTTCAATTTTAATGCATACAAACTTTCTCAAAAGAATTTATTTGAAAAATATTCATTCTTAATCATTTTCAAGATTTTGCCTGCTTCGAAGTAATTCTGTTACAATAAAATTACTATTATTTTCATTTTCTCCAAACTAATTTGGGTCACACTTTTATCCAACTATAAACTAAATTATTAATGTTCATTATTTTTATTTGCATGGAAGCGAATACAAATATCTTTGGCATTTTATTTCTGTGTACCTTGAGGCAGATGACATGTTTGGATGTTGCAAAACTTGAAAACGTTCAGGAGCCAATCAGAAAGCCCCTCCGTCGCGAATACAAGATTAACAGCTACTCCACAGCAACTTGTGAATTTATTTGCCTTTTAGCCTTCATGCTGACATCAGACTGTGCACACTGGCACTACTCAGTGCTCGCTTAATTAGGAGATATTGACTCCTGAAGCAACTAAAGCTCATCCTGTTCTCTGCCGCACCATCTCAAAATGTGGGATTGATCGGGCTCTCCGAGGGAGAAGAAGTGGTGTTAAGTGAGAGAAGACTTTGTGTGGTATGTCAGTAGCCGGGCGCTGAAATCTGTGTTTAGCTGCAGCTTTGACTCCACTCCACCCCGTGTCCTCCACAGCGCTCCTTCACTTCACTGCGAGAGCTGGTGTTCACGGGCAGTTTGTGAAGCAGGTGGCGTCTCTCTCTCTCTCTCTCTCTCTCTCTCTCTCTCTCTCTCTCTCTCTCTCTCTCTCTCTCTCTCTCTCTCTCTCTCTCGCAGCATCAGGGCAAAGTCAGAAAGAGACATCACAGGGATCACAGCAGCTCCAACGCAGTGGTGCACCCAGTTTACACACTGCTGTGGCGCTGCGTATCACTGTAGTTCTAAAGTGTGGGAGTGCGGCGTAATTATTGCATTCTTTAAGTTTTGCGGCGTCTGTAGGGAAATACAGAGTACTGCCTCATAAAAGGCAGTGGATTCTTTATTTGCTGTGCCTGGCTAGCCATGATATGACTTTTTTTTTCGAACAGAGTGCCTCACATCCTCTGCAGTGTTGCCGTGCTTTTTCCTTCCTTGCATGTGTTGGGCTAATTACAGAGGAATTAATAGATTTAGTGGCATTTTTGTGGCTGCTTTGGTCTGTTAGGATAACATAGCATAACTCCACCGCTTCCTTGAAGTTCAATTCAGCCTGTTCACGAGCCTGAAATTAAAAACACCCCATTTAAAAATCCCCCGAAGCTGGCCAATGTGAAATTAGTCCGTTCGCACAAAAAGATGGCCGTAATGTGGTGTAACTGCTCTGCCTCAACCCAAGCTGGAAAAAATTGCACTCTTGGTGGCATTCTCGTGTCAGCGCTGGTTCCTCGCTGGTTCAAATTCAGTTTGCCAAAATGTCACAGCGTTCAGGAAAACGTGGAAAAGGCGGAATTGGTGTGAAGCTCATGTTACGGGCCTGCTGCGACTGGGAGCTCATAAGTATTCCGCCTGCATTCGCTCCCGTAACAAGTTTATTGCGGTATGGCTGGAATATAAGATAAATATAACTGATTCTTTGTTTTGCTTTTTTTTTTTCTCACTCTGAATAATATTGCTTGTCTAAATAGACCAGAATACCAAACAAGCACGCTCGAATGAGAAAGGAGACCAGCCATTATGGGGAATATAAACATCCCACCCTCCTTCTCTTTCACATTTCTGATAAGGATCATGGGGAAGGAGAGAGAGTAGACAGCTCAACAGCCCCTTTCTTTTTTCTCGCCACACACCCCCCCCCCCCTTTTTCTAATTAACATTGTGCATGTTGTCAGGCTTTGTTTAATAATGCATGATTGCTATCAGCAGCAAAATCCTTTGAATGAAGCACTACTGAATGGGAACACAATAATACCACCGGGGGCTCAGGAAGAAAGACAAGAATGTTTCTTTTTTTTGTTTTTTTCCTCTCCCCCTTTCTATTGTAATAAATGTTCAATGGAAGGCATCAGTGCCACCAAATGCATGAAAGTGAAGGAGTAAAGTGCAAAGCTAAATGTCCATGTTGGGGATAAAATGGGCAAAGGTGAAACCGCCCGCGAGGAGTGCTCTTTGTAAGGACTAATGGGAACAGAGAAGATCATTTGAACCGATGCACATGCTCATACGTGCGGTTGCATGTGTGCGAGCTCAGAGCTGCGGCGTTTTGGCTCAATCCATTGCAAGATAACAATGCAGTAGACTCGCTGCTGCCTCGGTGCCAGGTCTGGCAGGTGGCTCGTCACCCCGCAGCACATCCACAAAGAGTCTGCTGCACGATTCACTAGTAAAAATTACCACTACAAATCAACACCGCTTTAACTGAGCTTTTTTTTTTTTTTCCTCTCTTTTTGGAGCAAGTGATGGTGACAAAGGTGTGTTTAGATTCTCTCTCCTCACATGGCACAACCTCTTGGTTCCCTCGCTGGTGGTTACACAACATACAGATGGTTCTGTTTGCCTCTATCAGCATGTGTGTGTTTGTGAATGTGTGTGTGTGCACGCAGGGGCGTGAACAGGGACGGGGAGGGCTGCTGAGTACTGCTTCTTGTGTGCCCGCCTAATGTCGTGTCATTATGGAAATTCACACTTCATTAATTAACTCAAAGGCTATCGCGTAGATTTGGCGGGGCAGATGCGTAAAACAATAACCGGAGGAGACAGACGGCGGTACCTGCGCCACGTTGCCGATCACGCGGCGGCTCCGTCCCCCTTCACGCCGCGCTCAGGCGTTCCTCAGTCTGGTTGATGCTAATCAAATCCACCGTCGCTACAAACACCACTCATGTGAGGATTTTGTTCTCAGACGGAGGTATATGCATACGCGCTGGTGTGTTTGTGTGTGTCGGTGGTGGCGTGAGCGGGGGAGGAGATTGCCTCAAATTGATTCCCTTCGCCACACGTCCTCCGCTCTCGCGCTTGCTACTAGCCCCGCGGCGCTCAGAGACAGGTAGTCGTGTCTATCTCCCCCCAACACAAATCGAGTGTGACAGGTGCGCTATCTTCCCGTCTTTTCTGCCATTTACAGCCCACAGAAATGAAAGAGGAAAAGCTCGGAGCGAGAAAGAGGATGATTGGTAACAGGGAAATGAGGTACTTTGTCATCATCGGGCCTAGTGATTGGGCTTACCGGGCCTTGTTTTTTCCTTTTTTTTTCCCTTTAGTGGGTGGCGGTCAAATCTGCTGATAAACAGTCCAATATAATATTATTTCTAGCACAAGTATTTATATGCACAGTTTCATCCTCCTGAAGAGAACGGCTACAGGCACCGAGACAAGCACAGAACTTCAAGGGATCTGACGTGACGTGCGTTTGATCTCACACTACATAAAGCGTCTGAAATGTCACGGTACACAGGCAAAGTACATGCTGAACCCCCTCGCAGCTGTAACAACAGCTTCCTGCAGAACAATGCGGGCACACGAAGTAGCATGCTAACCGCCCGGTACAGTATGTCATCAAAGCTCACACACTCGGATTAGCCGGGAGCCGTGTTATGAGCCGAAGACTACCGCAAAGCATCCATCACTAAGGATCAAGCTCTGGCTTAAGCAAATGGATGACAAGGGATAGAGCCGGTCTGCAGCTAATACTAGCTCACTGTATCGCATTGATTTTCACAGCCACGTCGTGGCCCTTGGAGAGGGAGGAAAGCCTCGAACGTGAATGGCTGTTCTGTCTTATAGATTTTATTTGTTGTTTGTGTAGTCCTGAATAATGGTGCGTGCGTGCGTGTGTGCGTGCGTGTGTGTTGGAAAGGAACCTGCTCCATCACTTTTGTATGGGCACTTAGAGCGATTAAAGCATCTGCTATGGAAGGAAATGTGGTGTAAGAAACCTGGATGTGTGCGCCAGATGAATTGGTTTATTGGATATATGCAGGATACACCACTGTAACTAAAAGACGGTATTTATCCTTTGTATTGGAATAAATAAAAAAAAAAAGAAAAAAGATGCTGAACTATTAAAAAGCTCTCAATATTTCCTCTCGTTTCTGTCGTCTCCTGTGCAGGAGAGGTGTTCCTCATGTGAAACAGATATCACTGCTGATCTAAGCGGGGAAACTTAAAAATGTACTCTTATTATGCAGCATATTTTAATTGGCGCTCGCGACCAAAGCTGTGAAGACAAAATCATATTAGCTCACCCTTTCATCTGTGTGGTTTCTCTCCCGCTCTCTATCTCGCTCCTTCTCATGCACACGTGCACACACATTGTGTGAAGTGACTATTCCATTTAGAGAACTGTCAGAACATACCCCGTGAGCACATCAGGCTCTTCCTATCCTCTGTCAGCTCCAGCCGAGGCTGTGTGGGGGTATGTCAGAAATGTGCAGGGATAGATAAAACCCATGGAGCCAAACAGCTTTGTTTCATTCACTCTCTCTCTTTTTTTTTTTCCCTCCCTCCTCACTCCTTCTCCCCCCTTCCTTTCCCTCCTTTTTCCTCGCATAGGCTGTGAATACCCTGCATCTGAGAAATCAGACCAGACTGACTCACAGGGCTCTGTGAGCCAGTGCCACCGAGGCTGCCAAAGCATGCTGGTGCCAAGCTGTCCCACCATGCACAGAGCCAGACCCACGCTGCTGCTGCCGCTGCTGCTCGTCCTGGGTCTGCTCCTCCACCTCGCCGACGCTCAAAGTAAGTACGGCCGCCGGCTCTCTCGCGGGCCTCCACTATTGTGTCCTGCTGGGCTCGAGAACGGGGTGGCGGAGGGGTGGGGGGGGGGCTGTTTTGGTGTTTTTGTTTTCCCGCAACATCATCAGACGCATTAATACTTAATGTCACACACTTGCAACCTAAATAAATACTTGATGAAATCCCCAAAAAACTTTCTCATGAAAAACTCAGGCCGCTTTGTGTAGCGAGGACTGATACGCTTCATACACTGTTGCCAGCTATCACTTGAGTATTTCCAGTTTGACAAACAACAACGATAAACAACACGGCAATGGACAGATGTGTTTTGCTTGATCGTGTCTAAATATTGCTGTTTACTGAGTAAACTGATAATTCCTGCACATATGTAAAGAGCATGAACCAGCTGTAAAGCTAAACTTCAACACCTCCCCCCCGACACACACACACACTCAGGTATATTTCACAATGATCCATCTCTTCATCTCAGCGAACTATCACAAAGTGTTCAAGTCCCGACTTTGGAGCTGCTTTTTTCCCCTGCAGTAAGAACCAGAAACGCTCGGGCTTCGGCCGAGTCTCCTCCAGATGAGAAATCTGTGGAATTGAGTTACTTGACATCAGACACCTGCCCGTTGATGTGTGACAACAGTTTTCAAACCTCATTGAGCTCTGGTCCTACACCAAAGCTCCCCCCCTCCCCCTTTTTCTCCCACCTTCTCTCACTGTTCCCCCCCCTTACACTAAGATCCATGAATCATTAGCTCCTGGAGTCACAGTGGGATGAATAAAAATTTTATTGCTCCCTTTTGCTCCGACTGAAATCCCCTCAGTTCAAGCTGAATATCTCTGAGTGAAAGGATCATTCACCCAAGGTCATACACAACAGAGCCACGCAAAGTGGAATTGATGGCTGAGATTTTCAACTTTGTGCTTGAGAAATGTTCCCTGCAATCTGCTCCAACGTGCTTTATTTTTCTCCTCTGCCTCCCGCCACATATGTCTCACAGCGGGGGGAGAGGCAAATGGTGAAATGTATTCTCTGTTCTTCCCCTGTTTTATGTGCAGCTCCAGGATTTATTGACACAATTTAATTATAGGGCCTTCCCAAAACGGCATTAACGGTCGATAAACGTTACCATTGAGAGGAGGGGGTTCTGTGGGAGACATCTTTTCACAAAGTCCCATCTCCCACAGTTGTTTGAATTTCCACAACATTTGATGAAAAGAGACAAAGAAAAACACACACAAAAAAATTGCCAAAACCTTGCATCAGACAACTGTCTGTTAAAAAAACATCCACAGACTTTACACTCGAGCACAAATGTCACAAAGACGTACACAAGCCAGCAACGCCTTCCGAAGCCTCGACGCCTTGGCGATCGCCACCCCCTCCCCTCGACACACTCCTGTTAATTTCCTTCCTTTAGCAGCTGCTGCTACAACACACCCCACTCCAGCAGCTGTGCCGGGTCATCATTTCAAAGCCAAAACAAACTTATCATGAGGTAGCCACACTGGCTGTCTGCTAATGACTGAATGGCTGCGTGGGAGTCAGGGAGGTCAGGGGGATGATGTGCGTGTCCTGTCTGCAGCTGAGGTGAGAGAGACAGAGAGAGAAAGTGTGTGTATGCGTGTGTGTGTGTGTGTCGGTAGCCAAAGCCACTTGAGGCAGTACACATTAGCTGTGGGATTTATATTTGCCCCTCTCCGTCCCTACACTGCCTGATCTCCCACATGTGTTTGTTCCTCCCTTTTCCCAGCTTTGCTCCATTGTTTTCCCTCCTAATCGCTCTCTTGCCAATTTTCTCCTCGCTTCTTATTTGGTCTTTTTTCTTCCCCGTGTTTTTCCGCCTGCGCCTTTGTCTTCCCTGCACCTTCTCCCCTCGCTGTTTGGAAGCGGCGCGTTCGCCCCTTCCAGCGATTTTTGAAGCTTCGTAATTTCCTCAACTGTGCCGCCGCGCGTCTGTATGCAGCCCAGACACTCTGGGGGCTCTCTCTGCATGTGTGGGGTGCACCGAGGACCTTCGGTGCACGCCGGTTTATTCCGTTTCCAGACGAACCCCACAGCACCGAAAATCGGCCCGCTCCTCCAAAGGGAAAGCTGCCCTCTATTGCTGCTCTGGATTCATTTGGGTGTGAGCGAGCCTCCGGCTGTGGACATGGTGGAGGATATGAGACAAGCGGGAGCAGAAAATGGCTGAGTGTGCCTGCTCAACAGATGGCAGCATCCTCAGAGCCGGTGCTATTTGCCACCCCACACAGTGGACACTGCAGCCTTTCTCTTCAGAAAGAGGCCAATCAGGGCCACTAATAAAATTTCAGGTTCTAATACAAACACGTCTCCACCAGTGTTTCCACGGGAGTCCTGTTGGAGCTGGGACTTGCACAGTGGATATCTAAACCCCCTCAGAGGATTGTGTCGCTCCGTCTCTCTGTTTGGTCTGTGGGTTTGTTGTCTGACTGTCATTGTTTTGTCTTTGGCCTTCTCTCTTTGTTGCTCACTCTATCTCGTTTTCTCCTTCACCTCGTCCCCCCTCTTGCTCTTCAAATGCGGCCCGTTTAATTTGTGTGGCAAATTGGGCTTGGCAATAGCTTGAAAGGGGGGCATAATTGTCCCTGGCGAGCCAAGGGGACGGAGCGCGAGGGGGAGCAACAAACAATTTCTCTGTCTTTTGCTGAACAGTAATGCAGAAAGGAAGCATCTCAGATGAGAGGAGAGCCGGAAAGCATTAAACATCCCCACCTGGGCAGGGATAAAGCCGGGCCGAGACGCCAGTGTGGGAACCAAATAACCCGGAGGTTCATTACCTTGATAGATGATTTGTTTCATGAGCCCAACACAGATACAATGCAAAAAAAAAACCCCACTGAAACAAAACAAGGAAGGAAAAGGCACAACGTGTTTCACAATATGTGCAGCTGGGGAGTTTTCAGTGTGAACTCACTATCCCGGTACACGAGGGGCCCCTCAACCTATTGATCAGTGACAAAGACTGAGCCAAAATGAGCCAGAGCAATATTTTGTTCATAATCTTGTTTAAAACTCGTGTCAGGTTTATTTAAACCTATTTTGTTTTATTTTTAAAAGACATCTTAAAAGACACTTTCAATTTCAATGATCAGATTTTCAAATTGGACCAAATTTTTATTACAATATGCAATATGCTGGCTGCTTTTTTTTGCTGGTTGACATTTCAAAGGAAAAACAACCAAACCCTACACACCCTCCAGGCTGCCGGACCCCCCGCTGTGCCGGACCATGTCAGCCCTCGAGCCTAATAGTGTTTTAATTGATTCCTCCCATTTGCTGGAGGGTGGCGTGGCGAGTCCCAGCGAGCCGGCAGGATTCCTCCTTAACGCGTCGAATGAGTATTGACGGGCTCTTTCTCGTCTCTCTCAACATTAAGATGTTCACACCCGAAACTCATCTCTCTCACTTATGCCCATTTACAATCGGGCGTGTGTACAGAAGCCCGTACAGCCCCAACACCTCCAGCATCCGCAGGCTTCTAATGTATGTGTGAAGTCTTAGATGTGAGCAATCAAAAGGTGAACCACATGGGATGAGAACAGCAGATTGTCTATTGATGTGGCACTTCTTTCAAGCCATCACAGTGTGAGAAAGCCACGATCGGGTAGGGAAGTGCGGTTGGACGACTCACACATTAAACTAAAAATGTGAGGTGAAATTGCAACACACACACGGAATTTGGCCAGATCTGCACCCTCTACTGTTCTATCAGGAGTGATTAGTTGAGCAGTACTGCAGTAATAATCACCCACAGCATTTGCCAGCCAGTACTACAATGACTTTTGGTATTTGAGAGGTGAACAGCAATCATTGAAATTTATTGCCTGTTTGTGTCGGATGTACCGAGAAGAAAAATGTGCTTTGGGAGTGATAAGACACGCTGCCATCTCTATGAGCATGAATGAGTGAAATGCAATAAAAGCCGCTGCAGCATCAAAACATATCGATGAGAGTCCAAACACATCTATGTGTATAAAGACCTTCCGCACACTCTTACCTAACAGGTTCACCTTGTTGTAAGTCCGAAAGCTAATGATACTCTATTCCCCAGATGGCATCAGGCTGTAATATGTGTGTTTTATGCATGCCTGGCCTAATATGAATTATTGTAAAATAGTGTTGTATTTGCATATAAGCTTCCGGGCTGTACTGAAATTAGCATTTTTACAACAGCTCAAATTAAATCCCTCTGCTTAATTTGCCTGCATGCTAATTTGATTTAAATTGAGTCTATTCCATTCCCTTTTATACTCATACCCACACAGTGCTAACATACAAACACACCACACACACACACACACACACACACACACACACACACACACACACTGCATGTATTCTTAAGAGCTACAGCCTACATCCCCCCCCCCACACACACACGCACACACACATAAGCACACACTGCCATTGAATTAGACACACAAATAAACACACACATCGGGGCTCACGTGTTGGTGTAGCCACACAAAGAGGAACCTCGTAGCAGGTTTGATCCAACTTTAAATCACTGTAATTCCCCGAGTCCGCCGCCTCGTTCATCATTCTGCCGGACACTGCTCAAGTGGAAATCTCATTGTTGGCTCCACTCGTTCATTTCAAAATGTGTCTTAGCACAGTACATCCTTTAAAACTAGCATGGATCTCTGTGCAGGGAGAGCATGCACCACGTACACACTTCAAAATGCGGTGCAAACACCTTTGGCTGAGAGTGCCAGCACTTAATTACCATCTCGTTGTTTGGATGAAGACCTTGTGACGAGACTGGGAATCTGAGATAAAACAATGTTATCAGTGCCACGCAAGATGCTTTCTGCTTGCAGGTTGAACTAAATGAGTGCAGAGTCATTATTGCTTTCTTTGGTTGTAAAGGCCCGTACCAACTCCTTGTCAACAATGTGCTGTGCAATTATGTTTAAAGGTTGTATCAGGCCCATTATTAACTCCACGAATGCCGATTTCTCCGGCAACTATGCCCAAGTGTATTATTTAAGGCCATTAGCCTCATCTATGGATTGCAGTCATTTCGCCCCGCACTTAGACCACAGAACAACACAAAAGCCAAGCAATTTTCCTCACACTCCTGACCCTCCCACTCTCAAGAAAAGCAGATAATCGCATACAATATGGAGATGTTGTAAAGACCCACATGAAGGTAATTAAAGGGTACCTGCCAGTCACCAAAGCAATATCTAAGAGCACTTATGTCTCCAAGACATAACTGACTTGAAAATGGTGGAGCAATTTAACCATGCTGTACAATTCACGCCTCAGAGTGGGAATATTGACAGAACAAAGGCACCATAATCCAAATTGCAAATCCATTAGAGTGGCAATCAACAAACTCCCCAAACTCCTCTTTTTTCTTTACCAAATCTATATGTTGGAATACCAGTGAAGTGACTGGGTCTGTCATACTGTGAAATGCTATCGATCTAACCCAGCCTGGCACCTCCTTTCTTGTCTTTCTTGCATTTAAGGTGTAAAAAGATAGCTGACCACATTAAGGCATTGCAGTGTGCTACCTCACACGTAAACACACACGCACACAAAGGGTACTTTGTAGCATGTCTTTGAAGCCGGGATCATCCCGTGAGCTGAACATGACGCCAGCTGTTTTGCATCTGCAATTGGCGTGGCTGCGGCCGCGCTGGCGTTCGTGCTAAATCTGATCACCCTTCGCACACGATGCCAGCGAACTGTATAACAATGCAGGTGTTTCATGACATTGCCGCGGTGACAGTGCAGCAATTAATAGATTGATGCTGTAGCTGCAGCAGCAGGATTACTCGGCCAGTCGAGTCTGGAAATACACGGGTGGTCACTGCAGCGTGCAGTCTGAACAATGAGGCTCCGCGTGCAGTTATCCAAGACCCCACATTCTGTTCCACCATTCAAAGTCAAAACAGCACCATGTTTGTTGATCCCACGTGTTGTTTTTCCATATGAAATGAGAGGTGAAGTCTAGCACAGACTATTTTTTAAGGATAAATATTTTAAGTATTTTTTTGAGAGGTGCAATGTGAATTTTCTTAAAGAAATCTTAGCATTTTGCCCTCTGGGGGTGATAATGAGCCACCACCGTGTCCATTTTGCACTTGATCTGATTGTCATGAGCTGTGGTAGCTCTCAACTAGATAATTGTTGCCAGTGTATCAATATATTATCGAGTTTTATCTCTGAAACGAGACATTTAGGTGAACTGCTTCATCTTTCAGAGGAACAAAATGGCATAACTTAAAGGAGAACCTTGTTTTGGTTGCTAAAATCAAATGATACTCATGCTAAAAAAAAAACATCACACCTTCTGCTGTGTTTACAACAATAAATGGTCTGTATGTTCCACACACTATTCAAAACAAGTGCATTGCAACCCACCGGGAGCCTGCGGGCATGTGTACAGCAAAAGCCAAGCCTGCACAACAGCATTTATTTGTCACTCGGTTAATTAATAAGTCTCTTGGAAATAAAAGCCACCTGGCTATTGCTGAGTGCATCAATTTGTTTGGAGGAGCAAAGTCTTACATCGCTGATTTGTGGGCTTGGGGGAGGGGTAGATGGTGTTTTCGTGCCCTTTTATGCTGCATAACAGTCGGTTATAAAAGCCTCTTTGAATTCTCTGCTTTACACTTGACGTGTGCGAATATGTGCGTGTGTGTGTGTGTGTGTGTGCACGCAATTGTGTGTGTGGTCTCGCTGGCGCGCTCCTCTGGGTAACACCTGGCCCAAGGCCGGAGCTTTGGTCTCACTCCAGGGGTCCTGAGAGTGCGACACATTGCACTGATCTCAGCGCAGCACATTTGTGTGCCTGTGGGGTATGTTGAGATTCTGCGGTGGGGTTAATGGTCTAAACCATTCATCTCCACGGAGTGCCTCAGGGCAATCTCTCAGTCCGAGCCAGAGAGCTTACATCCCCGCCCTCTTACCTACAGCACTCTCCGCTTGCTCGACGCGGATTGGGAATCTTTAGGCCCCGAGCTCGTCCTGTCACAGCTGATTTACATTCGGCTGAGTGATGGAGTGAGCGCTCAAAGTCCAACTTTTTCTCACCTAGTGCTCCCCAACACACCGCATCTGTCACTCTTTCCTACCCTCCCTCTCTTGTTTGTGTGCTCGCTCATTCATTAACTCTCTCCACTTACTCGTGCACACTCGGCGATTTGCACTTTTCCTCTTTGGCTCCTCTGCACCACCAGATGAGTCATGCCATTGGAGGGGCCGAGATTTATTGTGACACACAGCTTTCGTGTGGTTTATTAGTTATGGCAAATGAGAGTGAAAGCCTCCATTTAGAGGTGAAAACGCTCTCACGCCAAAGCGAGACCCATAGGCTTTTCAAGTTGAAACTGAGCCAAGCCCTCGATTCTAATGGCGCAGCCCTCTAAGTGCACATCCCGCCACAGCGTGGGTCATGGAATATACGGAACCTCACACACAGGAACACACACACAATTACTGAAAGGTCCCTGGACATTTACAGGGTGTTTAGACAGCATCCATCATAACATCCATGAGCAGTCTGTTTCCCTTTAGTTTTAACGCTCCCCTGGTACCCTCTTTCATTCCATTCATCATCCTCTCATCAACTGATTAATTACAACAATCGCCTCCCTCGCTCGAGTCATGATGAAGGATCTTTCAAGTTAAGTGTAGGTAATTAATGTACAACAAAAAGGCAGGGTGACGGTGAAGTCCCGAGTATTGATTGGAGATTTTATCGGACGTTCCTCTTTCCTGCACAATCTTTTAGGCCCCCGTGAAGGAAGTCTGACAGGGCGACATGATTCCTCCCAAACTTCTAGTCGTGTTGAATTCGCTCTTATTGAATCTTCCCAGTCATTGCTTATTTCCCACTTCCCCTTACTTTTATCTTTCCCTCAGTCTGATAGTCAGTACAAGAGAGCACCGAGCAGACTCTGTGATGTCAGGATTTATGCCTACATGGATTTCTTTAAGTACACTTTCCAAATAAGATTTTCCCACTCTCCTCGCCGTGCCCCTCGGAGAGAGGAAAAAATAACACACGATCAGAGAGACTCACAGACATCCCTCTCACTGCCTCAGTCTCCTTCCTGCCGCTGTCTGGGTAAGACACAAATTTCACACCGCATGATCTGTTGCCTCTCATTACATGACACAATTTAATTGGCTGTGCTTCTCCCCCCACTTTCACTGTTCGTCAAGGAAAAATGGCCCTGGGAGGAAGAAGCTGTAGATTTGCCATTAAATCCCACGGGAGCGTCCTTATTTTGTGTCTTTGGTTCAATTATGGCGATGGGAGGAGAGCGGGAACGCCCGGGAGACGCCACTCAATTAGCAGGTAGCAATGTACCACTGACAGGCTGGGTTAAACACAGCGCATTCAAATGCATCCATGTGTTTTTAGTTCACAGAAAAACGCTGGTTTCTACTCGATGTCATTTTGAGGAAAGTTTTGGAATCAGGACAAAGTCAGACGGACAAGAATAAAAAAAAAAGAACAAGGTACAGACACCTAAAAAAATCCCATTCTACGTTGAGATGTGTATATTTGCACCAGCTGCAGGCAATGTACATAGTTGTGTATCAGGTTTACTACACTCTCCTCAGCACATGCACTCTGCAGTACATTGTGTGCACCTCAGGAGCAGCATGCTCAACACATATCACTAGCCTGGGATGTGTACATGTATAAAAATAGCATTGTCTTTTCCACACACTCACTGGACACCTAATGGAAGCAGAAGAGGGACAATATGGCATTTCTGTAATAATATGCTTTCATTTTCCATTACTGCCAGAAAGCATCAGTGATCAGACGGTCTGAAAAACCCACTTTGACTGATGCCTGCCACGGCGAAGTGGTGTTGACTCGACTGCATACACAAAAAAAAACAAAACACAGAAACTCCACTTTTTTTCCCCCCCAAAGAAATTAGCATGCTAAGTAAAATTAAATAAACAGAGAAATTTGCGAATTGAATATAAACAAGATGAAAAGGTCAACTCGACCAACAATTAGTGTGTAAGCTGCCAGGTAAATTAAATAGGACAAACAAAGGGAATGACGAGAGCTGAGTAGGAGGAGAGAGAAAAAGACAAACAAAGAAGAGAGAGCTTTGATAGAGATTAAAAAGAAAAGAGTGGATAGACTTTCAAAAGGATTCAAAGCAGATGAGGTGATGGGAATGAACGGAGAATGGAAGTCTAATAAGAGCTACAAGGATTTCTTTCACTTTCCCTGATCGCTTCGTCACTTCTTTTTTTTTCCATAAAGCTCAAAGATAATTTCCAAAAAGTAATCCTTCAGCCTACAACTTTAATCCTGCTGATATGATTAGGTTCCTGGCATCTTATGAAATGATCTCAACTCTTTTTATAAGGATCTGAAATTTGGTAATGAAAGTCAAAGGTAAACAGATTAAAGATATTGCAGTGTGGAGCGAATGTCACATTTTGATCTCGTTTCGAGTCTCTCGTCGTACGCGGAGGGAGAAGTCCATTTTTGTCTCAAAAGTATTCAACTTCAACCGACTTCCATCGAGACACAGGCAAAACAGCAAGTCACAGTCAATCATGTGTACGCCGAGATGCACCTCAAGTTAACTTTGCAACTGAAGGGAAAATAATAAATGCAACACGTAGCTTGTGTGCCAAGTGAGGAAAATCGTCCCACATGTTAAAGCTTTGTGTTGCCGACAGAAATACAATGGACCAGGTGACTTAGTTGTAATTAGTTGGTTGAATAGTGAGTAAAGTGAGTCCGGGAATGAGATGGGAGTCCCAATCATGGCAAACAGAAAAGCAAAACAGAACCAGGAGAGGCTATTCTTATCTGAGATGACTGCTATCTTGGAGAAGACAGCCACTTTTGTTTAGCCATGCCTCTTTGTGTGGCATCTTTGAAATCCATGAGGGCCTGTTACACAGCATTCATTTTGTTTCATCACTCGCACAAAGCCCTGACTGGCATTATTGGAGATAGTTTGTTTCAGGTACAATGAGAGTAATTATTGGGGGGGGGGGGTTGCTTTGAGAACAGAGAGTACTGACAGAAAGTAACCATTATTACTGGCAATAGTACAATATTACAACAAATTACTAATGAAAGCTACACAAATCATGGCTATTTTTTTCTCTATTATGATTCAGAGTGTGTCCCCTGCTGACACGGCTCGAGTCGCCAGAATGAAATGAGACGGAGGGCTGTCTGTAGTCCAGATCGTCATGGTAATAGCGGGAGTACAGAGGAAAAAAACATATGTGTGAGTGAGGTAATGAGAAAGCCAAGCTCAGCAAGAAGCTGAAAAGTTTCCTGGTGAACACGCAGTCCTCCAGTTCCTCCTGAGGACGCGTGATTCGCAGCGTCTTTAGCACGCCTGCTGACACACACTCACTCTGGTGGCTCTGCTTTAATGCTCATGCTTTTTCACCAGCACTGAGGTAGCTTAGCTTTCACTGCTGGGTTCTTGATTGCTTGCCGACAAACACTGATGCGTCAGCGCTGCATTATGAGCACTAGTCTTATTCAGTTTGAACTCCAAAAGAGGAAAAAATAGGAACAGCAGTCAATTGACACAGAGTTTGTTCCTTATGAGGATCAACTAAATTGGTATCTGTTCCACCAGAGTCATTTAAAGCTTTCTGACAATTTTGGCTGCTAATTTAATGAAGAAAACTGACCTTTTGTCTGGAATTTCATCTCATACATATGTGCACTTTACTTTTTACAAAAAAATACAGCATTTATGGAGCATTTTGCCTCTTTTATTTGGTTCAAATGAGGCCAAATGAGTGAACCAATCAGCTGGAGCAGCACAGGGGGGCCACATGTGGTCTCCAGGCTCGCACTCACCCATGACTGCTTTGGAGCGATGCATTGGGTAATGCAGGCAGTAAAGCGTGTCCCCATTTGTTGCAGCCTTGCTTGCGTCCCCAGCTATCAGCCAGCCCTCACACCTTTCTTCCCCCTCATACTTGGCTTATCAGAGGGCAGATCCACCCACTCAGTCGCTGCTCTACATCAGTACAAGATCTGACAGTATTGATTAGGCAATAATTAAATTGTCCACCCCAGCTTGATATGGATTAATAATTGCCCACTAATGCCCTCGTGACATTTTGTTGCATCGACTCGATACTGTTTGCAGGGGCGCGCTGATAATTATGACGCCTGGTATTCCTCATTTTGTCCCTAATGAGACCAATCAGAGTTGGTTTGACTTTTGCGCAAGAATTAGAAAGGAGTGGAAAGGGAGTGAGAGAGGAGGATGGATTTTCTGTGACGAGCCATTACTCAGTGCTTCGGCCCTTATCGCGGATATCTTCCCTCTGCTTTTACCGGACCATTTTGTGGCTCACATTCTTCAACTGTGGTCGGCGCTTCGTCAGAAAAAAAGTTGGAAGCGCCGTGGTCCGAGTCAAATAACGTAAAGACGACATCTTTGGACAAACAGCACCACGAGGAGTACTATAAATACAAAGATGAGAAGGTGGCATGGGCATTGTGCCACGTCACTGCTTCGACTTCCTCACTGCCATCTGTGAGTGTTCCTCCGCTGGCATTCTCACAAAGGCCTTTTGTGAATTTTTTTTCGCTTTTGTCCCTGTTTGCGGGGTTTAATTAGGTTATTTACTTGAGCCTCACCTCCCAGTGTTTCATTATAGTGGGCATTGCAGATAGGGGCTTCACACCGGGCAGGGGCAGATAAAAAGTTAGGACAAAAGATGATAAATGTCGCGAGCGGGGACCGGAATGCAATCTGGCCGCCGCGATGCAGTGATGCTCTAATGGCTTCCCAGCAAGGAAGGGGGGAAGGCACTGTCGAGATGGCAACGTGATAAATGGTGCTGGGACGGCTGTAAGGACTGTAGGCAAGACAAAGAAAAAGAAAAGAGTCATGGAAGAAGAGGAGGGTGGGAAGGGGGGGGGGGGGGGGGGACCCG
>JAUESE010000067.1:4739397-4754291 GCA_032274725.1 Malacoctenus triangulatus
ATTAAAAAGCATTATGACATCAATCGTGTTAAATGGAACAGCTTTGAGAGGAATGAAGATAATGTTCTGACCATAAACTATAACTGTAATATATTGTAGCATAGAAATTACATGAAATATAGATTAGCCAGAAAATTACAAAGGTGGCAAGTTATACAATACAACTGTTGTTCCAAGAAAAGTTGGGACAATGCAAATATATGTCAATAAAAACCTGATTCAAGAATACAGCGATATGCACGACACACTTTTTGTTTGTGGGACTTTTCACTATTTTTTTTCACCCTTTTATTTCCCGTGCATTGCTTTTCCTTCCCAGCTGCATTAAATTCGTGGCCTCTGAAAGGTCAGTCCTTGACTGGCTGTTTCTGGCCCCACCCCCTTTATTTTCATTGGCTCTGAAATGGGCTATTTTGTGATGACTATAGATGAGAACATTGTGCTTAGAAAGTACTTTTTTAACTGTCGTCTAGTTGAGGGCGTTCAGAGACCAGATTAAAGAACGATATTTGAATTTTAGGAACTGCAATACTGAGACCCGGTGAGAAAGAAATCAGGATTACAGGCCCATTTATTTTTCCCTAAAAGCTCGCTTTAGGTGTAACCCAATGTGCTCATCTTGAGAACATTTGCGAGACTGCTTAGCTGCAGAGAGGAAGCCAGTTGTCATCTTGCAGGATTGCTGGAGCATGAGCTGGTTTGCCTGTAAGCGCCTGAGAAAACATAGCGCGGGGAATGTGTCACTTCTTATGGCCTGACAACTGGCATCCATCGGAAATGGCTTGGCACTACTTATCCATAAAATTAGAGTCTGTTTAAATATACAACGTCGAATCCGTGGAATGATTTGCTCTATAATCCATCTCTGCTCCTATGGAGACAAATATGAGGCGAGCTTTTCCGCTCTGTGGTTGAGGGCAAAGACAATTATGTGAAGTTTATGCTGTAAAGAATTAGGACAGGCCCAACCAGGGTGCAATATTCTCCCGCTTTGAGCCAGTTGAACATGTTGCTTATTTGATTTTCCCTTCCACTTTTCGCATCTGTATCTTTCCCTCCCCGTCCCACTTCTTGGGGAAGCCGGCTGCTTTAGAGATTGTCATCTGCATATGTGGTCATGGCGATAGTTCCTTATCAATCTCACATGAAATGTACATGATGTGTGTACTGGAGGCATCAGAATCACACGCACTGGCGTTCCCCCTCGCTATCTGCACATGTCATTACACTGGCGGTAATCTGACATGGTCAAAGACTGTTTATCACGTTTGCCATTTTTACCATCTTTTCAAGTCCGCACCGCCTCAGGGTGATAACTACTGGCCATTTTGCTGCGGCACTGCCATTTAATGAATCGTTCCATTGCCTAGTGGATAACGGAATGAACGAATGGCTTTCTGTGTTAGTGGCTGCCACTGCCTATCC
Organism: Malacoctenus triangulatus; assembly: GCA_032274725.1. NCBI lineage: Eukaryota > Metazoa > Chordata > Actinopteri > Blenniiformes > Labrisomidae > Malacoctenus > Malacoctenus triangulatus. The sequence goes on from JAUESE010000067.1 coordinate 4,740,823, forward strand.
TATCAGATAATTAACTTTTTGCAAATAGACTGCGCAGACTACCAAACAGAGTAAGCCAGCACAATTAGAATTACTTATCTGTGTTCCTCCATCCACCCCCCCACCCCCCCTCCCAGACGTTCGAGGGAAAACAAACAAGACAAACAAATCCAAATTTCATACTTCTTGCTTGGCTGTTTTCTCCTCAAATGGTCACACACGAATTGGCCCCAGATTTGTGTATTCATACACAAATGAACAAATAATGAATGAGCAGAGATGAAAATGGAGGCTTATTGAAAGTGAAGCCCCTGTATTATTCCGCGTTGGCGTTCGACAACCCCAGCCCAGATGTTGAGAGTTTCCAACACGAGGATCTCGTGGTTTCCACCTCTCTCCTGCTCCCCCTCCTCCAGTCTTTATCTATTTATTTATTTTTATTTATTTATTCCCCCCACCTCACAGGCGGACCATCTAATGCCGACAGTGGCGCAATTCAATATTTATGCGCTTCCTTCTGTTTGGTTTCCACCGTGAAGGGAGGTGGGCTTTCATGTGTCTGATTTGCCACAGCAGTGATTCGGTTCCAGCTTTTAAAGCGTCAGGGGCCGTTTGAACAAAGCCATCTGTTTGAGTGGGCCGTTTTATTAAGTGACAAACTGGATCCCTCTACCTCGCTAATGTGTCCCGTGGGAGACGGCGGCCGCTTGTGTTTGTGTGCGTGTCTGGTCGAGAGACAAACACGTGAAAGGAGAGAGAGAAGGAGCGCTTGAGACTGTGCAAGTTTTCCTCTGCAAAAAAAACAGCGCAATCCACCGCAGAAGAGGCAACGCGGCCGAGGCAGCTGTCACTTTACAACTGAAAGGTTTTTGCCTTTATGAATCTGCAATGTTAATTGAATTGGGAGCCTTTCAGCTTGCATCTTATCAAGATGCTCAGCACTGCTCCATAAATAACCATTTATACTTATTTAATGGCACCTTTTGCAGTTTTTTGTTGTCCCACATCTTCCAATTTATTAATGTCATCCTGCCTGCCCCTCCCATCCGGGAAGAATTTTCTAACACCCGCGAGATTGTGTGTGTGTATGTGTGTGTGTGCATATGTGCGTGATCAGCTGTGCACCTCTGGAGCCAGTTTTCTTCCCCCTGTCTTGTCAGAGAATCTGTCAGTGCACTGAATGTGGGACAAGAGCATTAGGCATTCTTTTTGAAGCAGCGGCTGTTGTCTGTGCGAAAGTGCCCTCGCTCCTGCAGAGTTATAGCCAGAAGCTCAGGCCTTCCATAGAGAAGCCACTGAGCATGAGTAATACACACTGACTGAGGTTAAGGAAGTCCCGTTGGAATATGATTTTTCGCAACCTCAGTCGCTGCGCTGTATATTGGGTGAGAGGAATACACGAGCGGGTTTATGTATTTTAATGCATGCTGTAGTTTCCCTGCCTTTGAAGCCCGGCTGTAAGTGATGATATGCATTTATTTATTCACAAGAGACTCTCTGCAGCTTAGGAGCCAAATAAGAGACCCTGACCCTATCACAGAAAGGACCCGCAGCCCTCGTATCCGCGTGCAGTCTCAATAATAATGTGTCATTAAGCTGCATTCTTGTATATTCTATTGAATTAGTTTTACATAATGACTGTTTGGAATTTTGCTTACGGAGCATATTTAAGCAGTCGGGAAAGGGGGGGTGAGGGGGGGTGGGAGAAGGCTTGTATTATGAACTTCATTATGTGTGACAAGCAGCACAGCATTGATGGAGAAGCAGGCCCCCATCATCGCGCTGCATTCAAACCTCTGCAGTGAATTAATGTACTATTCCTGATCCAGTAATTAACAATCATTCGGGGGCCATATCCCTTTTCAAGTAATCACTAATTGCAATAGGAATTTCAGATTCCATTTAAGGCGAGATTACCGATGAGCATGCAATGCAAATCAGCCAACAGTTCTAATTAAGCTCCGATTCTTTTTCTTCTTTCCTTCTGCCCAGACCCTTTGTCAGCACATGCAATGCGGAGTTTGTTTCCTTCGCATTACAAAAGACACTTTTTTTTCTTTTTTATCGTAATGCTGCAGATAGAGCTGTGAAGTGCCCCGAGAAAATTATTTCTGCTCGTGTTTGTTCCATTGATTAGTGTGTGTGGTTTTATCTTTGCTTTCTTTTTTCAATTTCTCCCCCACTCTATAATTTATCTCGGTGTTTGTGTGTCAGCATTACAGTGTGTTTACGTCTGGCATGAGGTCAGACGTTTCTGAACTCTGTTTAGGCTGTTAATTAATCTACGGAGAGGTGAAGCTTCTCAAACCACACAACCGCACTTACAATAGCCGACAAACGCTTGGTACCTTTCTTTCTTTGAATAGCATAGAAAATAAAATCCCTCCAATTGACTTTCGGGGTCCTGAAAGGATGATATGGAACTGCACAAGGCAAACATACTATATGTGACATTCCCCCGCCCCCCCTCGACACTTGCCGTTCGTTTCGGTGCAATTTACACTGCCTGCTGCCATTGTGACAATTCATCAATATCACAGAACAGATATGCTGCGGCTTAAAGATGTCGAATGAGGTTAATGGCATCTTTAAATGCTCCTTTCTTCCCATCGTGTGTCCAAAATGAAGTGGGGGTATTTGCAGACTGCCACCCAATATGTTAGGATTAATTATCGCCCTCCACAACCCCACCTCGCCCGGAAAGTTAAAGATTCTGAGAGGAAATGGCCCTTTTCATGCAAATGAAATTGAATATGTCAGTCAGTATAATTGTGAAAACCGAGCCGTCTTGAAACGGTGTCTGTGCAGAAAAGAGGCTCCAACTAAAAGTCGGTTTATTAATGTGCTTCTGTCCGTTCTTTGATTCATGCTCTTTAATGGCTTTGCAGATCAAACTTAAGTCTAACGCGTGAGTTCTGATGGCTCGCAATGTTTCGGCCATTGTGGATGAAGGCGAGATCGGTTGTGAGAGTAGTTTGTGACGGCGGTGTTCGGCTGGGAGTTAAGCCACAATCAAACAAGTGTGGAATGAACACAGACCCACTCTGAAGCAGAGCGGGATGACACAAATGAGCTGCATCCTTCGCCTTCAGTTCTGCGCACCCTTAAGAGGGGAGTGTGACCCTGTAACAGGTCGACGAGGCAGAAACTCCACGCGCTGCTGATCCAAGCCAAGAATGCAAGGTCAACTTAACAATATTCCCCTGACTCGATCTTCTCAAGGTTGTATTTAATGCTAATTTTACTTTTAATATTTATATTTGGATTTGAGTTTCACATCATGAAAAAATATATAACAACACATATACATATAATACAATTCTCGTTTGTTTGCTGGTGACTGTTTAGCACAGGATAAACAGATGCTTGGCCACAGGATTAAGTCATGTAGATTATGTCTGACTCTCAGGGGAGATGTACACATGCAGGTGGCCAAAAGGTCATTCATTCATGGTTTGTGAGATAATTTCTGCACACTACCAATCCTGCTTTATGTTCACAAAAAAAGTCCAATTTTAATTAGCAGAAATGAAAATGTAAAATCTTCCTTTGTATGGTGTTGAAAAGTGTAAACAGGAACTGAATTGCAGCTTCTCTAAGGTTCAATTCAAGTTGAGTGAATTTAGTAGAATGTTTGTTCATGGACCGTGGCGTTTTATTTGCCACCGACGTTGTCACTGCGGCATTGTTTGGACAAAAACCGAGGTTTCAATCAGCTTCTGTCTACCTGAAGCCATACGAGCCGACCAAAATGGATGTTTGTCAGCGGCAGACCTAAAATGGGGGGTATGATGGCGATATCAGCGGCCATGTCTGTGAAAACACCATTACCTCCATGTCACGCCTCAATCACTCCCCATTGTGCGATGACTCCTCTCCCCTCCCCGCCCGCTCTCCCTCCTCACCTCCACTGCTGATCTCCCCGTACATGTCGTGGAAGTCTATTACAGCCGGCACAGGGAGACTAATGGATGGCCCCCGAGCGAGAACAGCCCCAATAGCATATCAATTACCCATCAGCACCCTCTTGGCTGGGTGCCAGTGCACGCCACACCCCGGCCAAGTTGATGAGATAAGGTGCAAATGCAGATATAATAGTGCTTTTTTTCGCCTTGTACAAATTACACAGTGTCAACCTCTGGTGCCCACCTGTCGGAGTTTGTCAGCAGGTGAACGAGAGAAAATTCAAAGAATTGCCTGTGTGTGTTGGGGGATGTAGGGGGGCACTGTTTGTTAATGTGTCTGTGCACTCAGGGCTGCGTGCATGACACGAGGAAATCATGTGCTTTCCCGGCCTCAATTGCCCAGTGGAAGCCCAGCTGCTCGCCTGTTTATCTGCTCGCCCTTTTGATTGCCGGCCACACATCTTATGTCACCTCTCCGCGCATCCTGCAGGTTCATTTGTACCCCAATCGCAGCGGCCGCCGGTGGCGGCGGCGTGGCCACTGCTGGGCAGTGCAATCGGGGGAGGGGGGAAATGGGTCCGCGCGCAGGCCCGCGAACGAGCACAATCGCACATTCTCACACTCACAGATGAGGTGATTCAGATGGTTGGCATTACTGCAGCTGTGTGGCCCCTAATGGCCTGCTGAAGTGATTGATAAAAGGCAAACAGTTGCTCTGCGGGGGGACAGATGGAGCTGCACCTCCCACTGAAGCTGGCAGAGGAAAATACTGGGATGAGGTGAAAGGAGGGGGGGCGACTTAGCAGTGTGACTTCATTGCTGTTGAAATTATAGCAGCCTTGATCATGCGGGGAAAAAGCTGGACCGTGAATCTAATATTCCAAACCTCATCAAGGAAAGACAGGTTTCTTTGATTACTAATCACTCTCCTGTGTTTTGATGTTTCTACGATTGTAATGGAAACGTCAGCTCGTGAGCAGCCACTGATTGTTCTAGGCTGACACAGAACTTGTGGAAAAGAGAGGAAAAAAAAGACAATTGCTATAACAGCCAACCAAGCCAGAATCATTTATACTGTAATTCTAAGAATATCAAATAGCAGCAGCTCCATTCACTGCTGTAAAGATTCAACTTTCGTGCACAATGGTGTAAAACTGAGCGACAGCGAGGAGACAAATGGAACACTGTTCCAACGGGCCATTCTCTCATTCCACTGGCCTGCATTTTTTGCATTTTTTATCCTTTACAGTTGACTTGTTGTGTGTGAAATAAGGGGGACCAATTAGGACTGACAGAACGCTCACCATGACAATCAGAGCATTACAAAGCACTTATCAGGTGGTCGTCTCATTTGTGTGGGGCACCACCAACTGCCGCTGTCGTTTCGACTGGTTTTAGAGATTAGTAATGTCTGCAGGCGGACTGATAGAGAAGCCCCCGGATTACCTTAAAACAGGAAATTGTTCGTGTGCGTTATTGGAATGATGAACATGGTTTTTGTCCAGTGGAAAAGCGCGGACGCAGGGTGACGGGAACGGCTTGTTAGGACTGATACTGTTTCTGGATGAGGAGAGGAGAGGACCAGTTCACAGACGATCATCAGAGTTTATCTTCCTTTTGACAGTTTCTTTTTCTCCCTCATTTAACGTAATTACAAATTAGATACTCACTGACAATAAACCAGAATTACAACCTAATTGCAAAGTCAAGCAAATAAAACAAAACAAAAACAAAACAAGTAAATTACTTTGCAACCTTGTTTGTAAGCTGGATTGTGAACACAACTGGCACAGAAGCTGTTTTGTGCCCTCAGCTTTGCAATCGCTGTATGCATTATGTGGCAATAACACATTGTCGTCACAATCACACTTTCCATGGCCAAAATTTAAGACACAAGCCTACAGAAAGCACTTTCTGAGTGTGAAAAAGAACAAAAATGTCCACACCCACATTTAAGTCCTCTCAAGCGGTGGTTCCCAACCTGTGGTCCAACGCGCCCCTTTGAAGTCAGAGACTTTCCACGGTGTGGAACAGACTTTGGACTCCAAATCGTTTCATTCTGAAATCTCATGCTTCTCAGTGTTTGTGTGTGTCAACGTTTAGCTCACTCTGATCTCTTGGTAAATCCCAGATCAGTGAGGGGTCTCCGTGCTTTTTTTAATAGCAGTTTGGGGGGCCTCCAAGGAAAACCTGCTCAATCGATCAATCATCAGGGGATGATTTCAGCAAGGCTCCTAATTACATCCAGGATCACGTAAAAATCTTGTGTACAATTTGCACCTCCGTCCTCTCGCTTCTGATCTCAGTAGCCGATCATTTGCTCCGACTTGCGTAATAAAGTCAGCATAATCTCTTGTCTTGATCTCAATCCTCTTAAAAGCCACATGCTGAAATCTGCAACTTTCTTACTTTCCAGCGTGTGTGTGTGTGTGTGTGCTTGTGCGCGCGCGTGTGTGTGTGTGGCTTGATAAGAGAGATTAATTGCTCTGTCTGCGGTGTTTAGCGTGTTCACTAACTTTTTTCTCCGTTATCTTTGCATTCTGTCTCTCTGCAGCACCACCAAAGTTTTTAAGAACCCCCAATGACCAAACAGGCGTGCAAGGAGGCGTGGCGTCCTTCATCTGCCAAGCTACGGGAGACCCACGGCCGAAGATTGTTTGGAACAAGAAGGGGAAGAAAGTCAGCAACCAGAGATTTGAGGTATTAGGTCTATTGTTCTGATGTAAAATGCTCGACAAAAATGGAATGCTCCAGCACTGCTTTTGGCTCCGCTTGCACATAATCCATTGCGCCAAGCCCCTCTCGCTTGCTTTACGCCCTGACTTGCCACCACGCATTAGCAGCCTCTAATAATCATGCTGGCCAGCCTTTTAAACATGCATGAGTGTTAATGAGCGAGTGCACAAAAGATCTGGGGACAAATTTGTAATTAAATGAAAGACAAGGAAAGAGCAATTGGATAGAAGAAGAAAAAAAAAAACAACTTGTGGTGTGACCCAGATACCTACATTAGCATCACGCCACATTTGCCAGCTTCACACAAAGTGAAAGGGGAAGCAGCGCTTTCACTTGGAAATATCCTTTTGCTTTGTGGCATCTTTATCTGAATGCATGTCTTACCCTCCCTTTTTTTGGCTGAAGCTTTGATTTCTGGTCAGCTTTAATCTGCGCATGGGCTCAATATCCATGAGAAATAACACATCGTCGCAGAACACTGATAAGATTTCTATTAATTTCTGTGTCAGTCCTCGGGACTATCACGGTGTCACTTCTCCCCCTTCCCTCCCCGCTTCTCCAGATGCCATTTTTTTGCTTGCTACTGCACAGCAGCAATGGCTTAACAGAGCTGGGAGACCTCTTCCCACCTCTTCTTTGCATCTCATACCCGCAGAAATCTAATCAGAGTTCATCGCGTTTGCATCGCACGTTGTGCTGAATGCTAAGACGCTAGTTTTCATTCCTTCACCGCCTCGCAGGGCTCGCTGGCTGCCGCCATTCCGCACCCATTCAATCATGCACCGCCGCCTCATCTTCTAACAAAAACCCATTTCCTTTTAGAAGTCTCACAACTTCCTCTTTAATTTGCTCCTCGGCTTTGACTAAGAAAGGAGGCTGTTTTTACCATCACCCGCTGACAGCTTGAATGCCAACACAGCTGTCGCTTGGCCAATGAAATGTCGAAGTGTATTGTGAACTAACACATGCTCAGATATAATGTGAACTTTAAAAATGTCCATAGGCCTCTGTGCGTTTGTGCGTGTGTCTGTGAGTGACTGTGTGTCGGAGTATGTGTGAAACGGGGGTCTCAGGCCTATCTTTATTGAAATCTACCTCTATGCTTAAAAGAAATTGAGTTATGATACAGGGCTTTCTAAAAATCAGTGAGTATACAACACGTAGCATGCCCAAATAGCTGAATAAGCTACAACGAACACCTGTTTGTCAGCATTTTATGTGTCGTTCGTCCAGAACAGTTGGTCCTGTCTTCTGTACCACTACCTCACCTCATGGTACAACTGTCCGTAACCGTTTACCAAGCCACCTTTAACTGTTTGTGCTTGTTTCTGTCCCATTGACACAATCCAGTGTGATGCATTTTCTCCAAGAATTAGAGTGTTAACTTTAAGAGTGGGACACATTGGAACTTCAATCTCACACCGACAACTAAAGACCCTAAACTTTGCAAGCAAAAGACGTCTCCCCATTCTTAAAGTTAGTCAGCTACATTAACAATTGTTCAGGAAAAAAGTGCTGTACATTAGTGCAAAACCATTGAGAAAAAGACATTTGAACCCATGCCAACAACTAAGAAGCAATTCATTCTCTCCATATCAACCCAATTTATAATGTTAAACCAAGCTTTGCTTTTTGTACACGCACAATATGTACTTGTAATACTTAAAAAAGAAAAAAAAATTAAACCCAATAGGCCGTAAGGCCAGCAGCTTTTGTTTTTGTCATAGGAAGCACATTGTGTCAGTCACCATCAGTCTCGTTAGCCAAATGTCCTCGACAGTGTTCTTCTTTTTTGTTTTTCTGCTGAAGGTCCCTCACCCATTGTGAACCAAAAAATCTCCTTTAACATATCCTGTCTCTCGCACCTGCAGGTGATAGAGTTCGACGACGGCTCTGGCTCAGTGCTAAGAATTCAGCCATTGCGCACGCCCCGAGACGAAGCCATATACGAATGCGTCGCCTCCAACAGTGTTGGAGAGACGAGCGCTACTACCAGACTCACTGTTTTGCGTGGTAGGTCCTCCTCGACAACCTCAGAAAGAAAAACACACACACTCTCCACTACTAACATGCTTCCTTTTCCTCCCAGGTAAGCCTGCATTTATTTGTTTTGCACCAATCCTGTCCTGCAATCCTGTCAATCAGCGCAGCGAAACCCAATTTAGCTCTCCAGTTACGCTCACGTCGAGTGGCCCTAACCCGATAAGATTTTTGTGCATTAGCCATTTAGCCAAGTAAGTTTCCGTTTCTAAGTGACTTAAGTCATTTGCATACAGATTTCTGACACAATAATTAAGATGCCAGTTAAATTATGCAAATAGCCATCCGTTCCTGGCCCGCGGTGCTTTAATGGAAAAGCTCAGCAATAATTTTCAAATCAGTCATTTTTCATCTCTGCACTTCAGCTTTGATATCCATTTGACCGTGCAGAAAAGAAAGGAGGGTATTCTTAAGTGATTAACAAGCATGTATTGTTTATGCAGGCAGGTTTCAGTGTCTCTCAGTGGCCGGTGGCTGTGAATACGCAGCGCCGCTCCAGACAAACATATGTAACGATCCAGGAGGGAAAGGTCAGACACTTTGTTTACTGCTGAGAGGAGAAGTCAGGTGACAAATTTCACGTCGGGTGACAGCATCCCTTTCATAATAAGCGATGAGCAAAATTTTATCTTGATTACACACAACATTCCATTCAAAGGCAAATATGTGGCGGCCCTGAGCTCAAAAGACTGCGTAATATCTCTCGAAAACACGACTTGTTTGGCTGTGAATGGAGAAAATGGCTTTGGATGGGAAAAAAAAAAAGCCTTGGGCTGCTTGAATGAGGTGTGCTCTATTATGTGCCACAATTACACAACATGGCAAATGAGTTCCTATTGAGAGGGGTGCTTCCATCCTATAGAAAAAAAAAAGCTGGCTCTGCGAGTCTCTGAAGCCGCCGCCTTACCCCGCCTACCCCCACACCTCCCCCATCCCCCCTTCCCTTCCCGTGCTTCTTATCTCACCAGTGAGCCAACAAAAGGCCCTTTGCACTGTCTCCAGAGGCCGATTGAAAGAGAAAGGTGGCACGTTCACATGCAGCTCCCTCCTGTTTACTCTGAAGTGGGGGGTGTGTATGTGTGCGCTCGCAGTCACATGCAATATTGTGCATGCTCCTTCGTCCCTTTCACTCTGCCTCCGTCTCCGTATTTTTTCCCCCTCCTTAACCAACACACACTGACACGAGCACGCACAAGCACACACACGCCAATAGATAGCAGGGTGACAGGGGGAGGCTGCTCTTCCCGGCTCTGAGGCCTAGCATTAGCATGTTTATTACCATTTCCATTTTGCTCTCCTACTCGCCCTCCTCTCCCGTCAGTGTATTGAAGGTGAGAGGAGACCTATCGTGCTCCCAACCAAAAAAAAAAGAAGAAAGAAAAATACAGAAAACCAGAACCAAGCTGATTCTTCCTCAGCTTTGGTGCCAACATAAAGTTCTCTTCAATCACATTTTTTACTCTGAACACAAAATAGTGGCAATGTGAAAGTGAGGGGTTATAATAAGTAAAATTGCAATGCAAAGAAATGTTTCTTTTGTCATCACAAACACCAGAAATTCAATCTAAACTGAGTTTTAGTATTTGTATTTGAGACATGTATCTGATTGAGGAAATGCATCGTCACCCACGCTGCAAGTGATGTCTTTGCAAAACGAACATCACGATAACACAGCAGAACTGTCATAATGAGCAGCAATAGTGTGATGTAGTCAGAACAGTAGTCACAGCTTGTCAATAGGAAGCAAGTGTGATCGAGGAAAAAAGAACCACACAACTCCATCATTTCCTTTGGCCAATGAAACGATGTGACCAGGATCTCAGAGGATGAGTCAAACAACTGTACTTTAAAATAACAATTCAACATTTATAAACTCATTGTGGAGTTTGAATCATCTGAGCTGACACACTGCCTTGTAAGGACATTGCACTGTACGAGCAACCTGAGGGAACACAAGGTTACATTGAGGGTGCCTAATTTATTATTTAGGAGGCCCAAAAGCTTCCAACGTCTAAAAATACTTTGTACTGTACAATAAACACCACTGGGTTGTAACATGTCATTCCACATGACATAAATTGCCCTTTCACAAAAATGCGACTCCATTCCTTTCCCCACTCCGCCACAAAGACTGCAAGAACCACGTCCAGCATCCTTTTTGGCATTTCCGAGAAGTAATACAACACTTGCTCGCGCAATTATATGATGCAAGATTGAACGAATAAGTAAGCAAATCAAGATAAGTGCCACTACACCAGGCGGAGTACATATAAAGTGACTGTTCCTTTAGTTCATTTGGGCTCCAATGGTCTGTGGAAACCACTGCAAAAGCATCTGTTGTGGGAAGCTCGCCACAGGGGGCGATGCTTAATTCCATGAAGGAACGAGCGCATTGTTGTAATTGCCATGTTATGAGGAGAGGGGACTTGAGGTGACAAATCCATGGCACCGGGGGTGTATTAGTATTCGGATGGGCCTCTGACTTGATGGGCGCCGCCATTAGTAATGAACTTCCAGGCTTAGAGGAGTGATTTGCATGAAAGGCGAACCCTGCAACGTAATGATGTTCCGAGTCAAATCTGCCAGGCTGTGCCGGGAGGTACAGGTTTTCTTCTTGCACTTTTTTTTTTTGTGTGTGCGCCCTCTGTTTTGATTAACTATGAGATGACCCGACTCATACACGACTTGTGCCTTTGAATTAAGGTCGTCCTGATTTGCTTGGTAATTGAGAATGACACGGACGGATTGAAAAATGAAAGAACAGCACATTTTGGATGTCACGGCCGAAATATGATTCCTCTCTAGCGATATTTGATCCCATTTATGAATATGCGTGGAAGCCTGAACCGCAGTTAACCTTAAGTAAACAGGGGGGAAAAAAGCACCTGAGAATGCAGCCACAACACCTTACAGGAGTCTAGACTCTGAGCCAGCAGCAGTTCCAGCAGGATGATGTGTGCATTTGAGTGCTGAAGTTCATGATTCAGGCATGATTAAGGATTTATATTGCATCCTCATACTCCCATTATGCTGTCAACAGCCATTTCCTGTGCCCCGCGTGCAGGCGAGCAAACTTATGCAGCTGTGCACAACTTGACAGTGGGAGCGGAAAATGGGAAGCCGCTCTCCTGTGATGGAAAAACAGAATGCATCATTTCCATTTGTATGGAATGGTGCAACGGCACGGTCAGAGCTTCGGAGCCGAGACGGATCTCTCCTCGCGCAATGAAAGAGCTGCTACATGATCAGTGGTTATTCATAGACAATGCATGGACTCGTGTGTCTGTCCTTGTTAAGAGAACAACGGCGCCCACGCTAAAGTGTCTGTAATTTACAACCTAAGAGTAATTCATCTGCATGCAGGTAAACACAAAATAGAAAAATAAGGAGGAACAACTGATGATAATTAAAATGTACCTGAATTTTTAACAACTTGTTTTTCCATCTGCTTCTTCGAGTGCAGTACAAAAAGTGTCCCACAGTCTAAAATTGCTGAGGGAAGATAAAAGCTGCGTCAGCGGTCTCAGACTGTCAGATCAAGTGCAGCCGTTGGAAGGAAGCAAGTGACCATTGTAAAATTACTGTGTTTGTGATCAGTGGCTTGCAAAAATGAGAGGAAAGAGAGAGAGAGAGAGAGAGAGGGAGGGAGGGGAAGTGTTTGCTACTATACAATTCTCTGCTTTACTGACGGGGGGCTCTATAGATGGCAGGACCTGAGCTGCCACATGGAACGCTCAATTCTCAGAGAAATACAATTTTTCCTCCCCGAAAAATGGAGCTGAGGAAACATGCTGACTCACTGTGGGAGGAATTTTTAAATACAAACTAACTTCTTCAAAAACCATTTTTGACACAGTAAGAGCAGGTTCATCTTTTACAATATGCACGGCGACTGGAATCGCTCTAAAAGCAGCCGGTGTTTTAGCGAAAGTCATTACGTTGCACTGCATTTCCTCTCTCTCTGTCACCTGAGAGTATAGAGAAAACTGAGTGACTGCAGCCCCCTTCACAGTCAGTCAGCTATCATCCGTCCTGTTAGATGTTTCAAAGAATATCTGTAGGCAGACTTATTGCTTGGGTTTCGGCCAATACTGCCACGATGCTCCACTCCTCTCAATTCTCAACTTGACTCACTCATACGTCACAAAAAATGGAGCACATAATGACAAGTTATTCATTATGGTAATTAAAAAGATGAAGTTGACTGTCCCCCGCTGAGATTGATCTCCTCTCACAAACACCTCCCCCTCCCACACACACACATGCACACCCTTTTATAACTTTACTGCATGGTTAATTATGAAAGCCCTTCAGTGTCTGTACAAAATTCAGGAGCATTTCACTAAAAAAAAAGCTGTTGACAACATGAACTCTTGCCTGCACATTGTGAGAGAAAACAGCTGCTGCGTCCTAAAAGGTACTCGGCCTGCACTGGGACCAAGACAGAAAACTCTCTCTGCTCTGGAGTCATTGTCATACCAGTAAACACAGCTTCCCTAAATCAACTATTACTGACACAAAACAGATGTGGTTCTTCTTTGAGGACAGCACTGCACTGCAATCTGGCACTGACTGACGTAACAGCGACTTACAATCAAAGTACATGTGTCGAGTTATATCAAACATTGTTTAGAACATTGACATACTTCCTGAAAACAGAAGGTTTCATTTCAAGATATGATGATTGCTTGCTGTACAAGCTATCTGTATCCATGCACATCACATGACACAGTGTCTTTCAAAACTTCAGTGAGATGTTTGACTTTGAGCAGTTTTACTTCACCGCCTGTTGCATTCAGTAATTGTAAC
>JAUESE010000067.1:4754391-4767405 GCA_032274725.1 Malacoctenus triangulatus
TGTCTTTCAAAACTTCAGTGAGATGTTTGACTTTGAGCAGTTTTACTTCACCGCCTGTTGCATTCAGTAATTGTAACAATGAAAGGTTATTCAACCTGAAACTCCATCCCTGAAGACAGTGACTGAACAAAACCGACCAGTTTCCACTGCACTGAATGTACTCGCTCGGTACACAACCAGGAAATATCACCGCTTCCGACAGCAACACACAATAATGCCAAAGGCCAGCTTCCACTAGAGGGAGACTTGGCTGATCTGACGCCACTGTGTGGCAAAGCAAAGCAGTTTTGTGAAGCAATATTCCACTGACGAAGCAAGACGGGACACAGTCTCAGAATGAGAACTGTTGAAGTCAGAGCCAGGTAGTTGAGGGCGACTAATGTTAGCTGCTTTGATCTTAGCTGCCCTCAAAAGTAATTTTCTACTGGATTAATTGGATTCTGCGGGGTCACCCTTAATGCATCTAATGATCTTGAGAAACTTCTCGAGCCATGTGAGGCTGCTTGTTAATCACAGCACAACAACTCTGGAGGAGAAGTGCGATGTGATTTTTTTGGGCTGTGATTAGTTGCGATACATTGTTGTTGTGATTTTCAGTGCAAAGATAAGTGCAGTGACTAAATCAAAGGAGAAGGAGACAAAGCCTTACATGTTCTTATTGCGCGTTTCATCAGCTTTACACCCAGCTGTCAAATCTCAAAACAAACACATTGGAAATTTCCATATTAAACCACCGTCAGCTCCCGCTCACTGTGACACCCATCATCCCCGACAGCGACTTTTGGGCCCAAACGCTTGTCTGCTAAATTTTAAAGAGCCTGATATAACCCTGCTTTCCATTAGGGCTCCTTGAGAGCCACGAGGTCCTCTCTGCAGGATGTTAGCAAGCATGAATAATCTCTGTACTCCCCCCGTCTGTAGCGAGCTTTTAGCTAGATAAATTATTGAAGTGGCTTGTGCGAGGCTTTCCTTTCTCCTGAGGAAGTAAACTTGTATTGAGTCGGGTTCTTCAGACATTTATACCCAGAGCCACTTAGATATTCGTCTGAGTCCGATGATACAATGTTCCAGTGGAAACATGCAAAGCCACGACCCATAAAGATAGAGACACTGTTGTGCCGAAAAATCAACGACATTTCGGGACTTTTCATCTTCGCCACCATGTTAGAAACGCCTGTTGGATCTATCTTGCCCCGCCTGTGTTTTTTTTCTGAATGTATTGTACATGAAGGTTAATGAAGCAACTCAGCGTCTCACGGTTTCGCCTTCTGTCTGTTTTCCTGCCCGGTAGGAGGACTCACCTAGTCGTTGATACTCCCATGAGCCCATGCTGTCTCCCGCTTCTGGCCTCGCCTTTCATCAGCTGCCCCTGCGCAAAAGAGAGAACAAACAAATCCACATAAATAGCCCCGTTTCATTTTACGATCGGCGTTGACACGTGAACATTATCTTTCTATAAGTTTGAAATATCAACAGTCATCCTGAGTGGGCGGTAAGAGGGTAAATTCAAAATGAGGGGAAATAAAAGATAAAAACAGAACAGATGTCTGGCATTATATGCTTCAAAGTGACAGGAGCGTCGGTGAAGATGGAGGCGTCTCTGAGGAGAAGGTGCTGTGCGGTTGTTTATGTATCCCCCTCCACGTCTCTTTATTTGTGAATGCTTAATGCACTCAGGAGGATCAAATGAGGGTTGATGGACTGCTGAGAAAAGGCAAGAAAAAAAATAAAACAAGCCGAAAAAGAAAGAAAGAAGGAGAAGAGGCATCCTAAGGTGTGTGCTGTGAAGTTGAGAAAGACTAAGTGACATCCATTTTAGCTTTGTGTTCGGCAAATAGCTGAAAGCATTGTCAAACAATTTTTTTTTTTTCTCTCGCCTCTGTTGAATATTACTAATAATAACTGTAAAAAGTGCTGATGGCAGATAAGATGACAAGAGTAAAAGTTTCTTTTTTTTTCTTCTTCTTCATCCCCGAACTAAATAAATGGGCCACTGTTTTCAGAAGCAAATGGAATCATTGCTCAAGGTAACAACCAGCAAATGGGATATGCAAAGCAAAATCCTGAAGAGGGCGGGAGAAGGACAGGAGGGAGGGGAGGCAGACGCAGACAGATCGAGGGGAGTCTTTAACATAAAGCTACTTTCAAGTCTCAAATGAACTGGATCGAGGCAGACGGAGTCAGGCGAACGCAAAAAGACAACGGCAGCGTGGAAGAAAGGCTCCATTGTAGGTAGAAGCGGGGCTCTTCCTCTCTACCTTCCCCCCAGGTGATCTTTACTCAGAACACTACATCTGGCTGAGTTGACGTGGAGTCTGTACAGCGGGAGAGGTGGGGGATGGAGTGAGAAGGGTAGGGGGGGGGGGTGTATCTGAGCGTAAATGGAGCTTTGTGCCTGGCTTCCTGCCTGCGTTGCTGCCTGCCCAGCCAGGCCTGTAGAGAAAGGCCCCCTCTCCGCCCTTCCTGCTTCATCTCTTCTTTTCATCTCCCTCTTTACCCATCCATTTTAGCACTACCCCTAAGGGGCATCCGACACTAACACTCCCTCTCTGCTTTCATTCTCTTCCTCCCACTCCCTTCGCTTATGTTGTAAATGGAGGAATATCACAGCTAATCCGTCATGTTTATGAATGACATGGGGCCTACGGAGAGTTGAGGCGCCTTGCCAGAAGTGGCGTACATCTCTGTTGCATGCCCTCTGCTTGGCTGATCCAATCTGCCCCCAGCAGCAACAGCCGTAAAAAAAAAAAAAACAATGTCTATGGGGGATGGCAGGCTTGGAGGAACAGTGGGCCGGGTCATCTCAAGGCTTTGTTTAATCGGTTTCCCACCATCTCCTGTGAAATTTCAACTCAAAACCCAATAAGTGCCTCTGTGGAGCTCGTGACGTGCAAACAGAAGAACCTCGGATAACTTCACAAAGAGAGTGGGCACTCGAATTAGTCTCAAACGCACAGTCAACACCGAGACGACTTCCTTTGTATTCATACATGAAAATTACACCTGTGAGTTCTTTGTTATGATGATGTATCAATTTTGAAAGTGCTTACTTTTTCCCAATAGCACTCAGTACTACGTGATCTTCCGACTGATACGCAAGAACCACTTTCGAGACTTTATAAAAGAAAATCGTGCCATTGTGTTATTTTCTGCTTTTATAGCAGCAAGTAAAATTGAGAGTTTTACAACTAGTTCTCCAATGTCATTCAATGTGGGGAACGGCTTAGATTGTTCATCTGTGAAGGTTTTTTTCTGGTGGAAAAAAAAGTGGCTGATGATTAATAGATTGAATCTACAACGGTTTCCTCATAATCTCCGGCATTAGGTGAGCGGGTTTTTAATGACAAATAAGCAGCGTTCAATTAATTACACAATCTCAGAAGAGGATTTATGGAAGAAACAATCAGAGCAGGGCAAAGGGGGAGAGGATGCCATTTTTCACCCAGACGTGCCATGAACCCTGGGTGGAGAAAGCTTTCTGCTCCTTCACCTTCCTCCTCCTATATTTTCGCTCCAACATTCATCATCGCGGGAGTTTCAGAGCAACACAATGGGTAGCATTTCACATCCCATCCCGTCCTCTCCTCTCCTTTAGGCAACGACGGTGAAATAAAAATTTTGTGGATAGTGGATGGTCCTTCGCTGTCTGCCCTGAGGTTTCAGCAGTTTCCTCTAAGAGACTGTATTTGTTCAGCAAATTACTGAAGTACCTTTTAGAGGTACCAAAGTAGGAAGACTTAATGCCACTTTGTGTCGGAGTGGGAATGTTCCTCTTAAAACTCTATTACGGCAAATTGAAATTAGCTGTTTGAGCCAACTGTGGCACATTCACGGTAATATTCATTAGGGCGCTCCGCACCTGTAGAATCGGCTAATAAGCTAAACTGAAGTATACGCGCTCCGCTAAACCTTTCCTCCCGTCTGTCTTCTTCACTTCACAATAAATATCTGTAGGGAATAAAAGAACTAATGCTCTATTATATTCTTAAATCCCTAATGTGACAGTTGTGTTTTTTTTCTTCACCTGAGACCTCACGTCTGCATGATAGTGTGACACATAAGAAGAACAGACAAAATCAGTCACTTTGATGATTAGATTATGAATATTGAAACAAACACATCCACCCTCGGCTGAGATAAATGAATCATGGGCTGTCATAGCAAACATGAACTCTCCCAGCTTCTGCCTACATGCAAAGGGATTAGCTCTGACCCGCAAATCCTGCACAGACGCAGTTGTAAGCCGCAACTGGAAAGCAGTCATGCCTTGCCACTTACCATTTTCTCAAATCGCTTCATCTAAAGCTTTCGGTACACAGAGAAGAGTGGCCCCAGACGTGTAATTGGGATGTGCTCTCACATTTGAGCTCCTTAGGAGACTTCCCCAGTCTGGGCAATCGTAAAGACCACATCAGTCCACATGCACGCCGTGTTTTCAAAACCATTGTGAGGTTGACACAGAGTTCAGTAGCCTGGATCTCAAGCGGAGAGCTGCATTTCAGAATTATCCCCCACCACACGCCAGCGTGTGCTTTATTACACGGGAGTGCTGAGCATTTTGTTTTCCATTATTGGATTACTTAAGCAATATCTACCCAATGCAGGTGCCAGGAGGCTTATTTGGGAAATCTGGCTCAAAGGAAGCTCCAGGGGAAAAACCTAATCTTATTTAGACTGGACAACACATGTGCCAAACAGCACTGGGATGTATCAATGAGATAAATGGCAGCTTTGGATCCTCTGGGGCCATTTAAGGAAAATGTCGACATCCCAGTTTGTCATTTTCTTCCCTTTTGCACAGCAGTGATGTGCACGTGTGTTTATGCTCTGCATGCTTGACTTGTTGCCTTCAAAATGAATGGCTCTACCTGTCATTCATGAATGCATCTTTATTCCCTTCAGGTCAGGGGTCATCATTTACATCTCAACTATTCCAAGAACTCCGCAGCGAGCGTTGCGAGGACATGCTGACAATGACGTCCAAGCATGTGTGGAGTTGTAGTCTTAAAAAACACTTTGCAGATTTATGTTGACATGACGTCTAGAAGGAAAGTAAATTAAGGAGAAAAAACATTTTAAAAGCTGTGTTGGAGCAAGTAAAGCAAATCAATGCCATCTGAGGTGTAACTGTTGGCACGTTTATTCCAATAAAGACTAAATTCATGCAAGTCAAATAATTAAAGTGGCGATCCCTGCGATCAAAAATTAACGAGGAACAACTTTCACCTCTGCAGAAGTTTATTGGGCACAATGATGGATGGCGTGTTGAGTAAAGCAACTCTGTCTGAGTCCCAAGTTTGAGATTGTTTAACCAGGCTGCAGGTAGCTGATAAAGCAAAGGGAGGGCTCAGATTTAGAACCCGTCAATCATTGGGGGGGGTGCTGCTGGATTGTAAAAGCAACCGTTTTACCACCGCGTAAAGTGTAAATAGTCGAAGGGTAATCAGCAGCGATGTGGGTGAAAGTGCTGAAACATTAGAGAGGGAAGGGGGAATGAGGAAAAATAGAACAGATGCCGTCATAGAATTGGCACAAAATGGAATTGCTGCCTTCCTTTGTTAATCAAGAGCTCTTACGTTTGGTTGAGTAATTTTGTTTGTGTGAAAACAAAAGCATAATTAACAGTTCCCTCTGCCATGCCAAAGGGAGGAAAAAAAAATAAGTAATTGAATATGTCAGTGGAGCAGGAGCCGAACGGAACATTTTGCTGAAAAGAATTCAGGTCATCTCTGAAACGGATGTATTAACTAAGCTTGCAACATTTCTTTTCGCCGAGAACTGTAAACAAATTACACTGGACATTGTTTCTGTGTTAATGTGCACTAAATCAACAATCCTGATTCGGAATGAAAGCCTTTTTTTGCCACTGAGGCCAAATATATCAAGAGGGAACCAAACCCCAGAACAGATGCACTCAGACTGTAAATTCACTGTGGAAGGAGTTTGCCCTCACCTCGCTGATTACATCTTACCAGCTTATGAAAACCTTTCTGTCTTTGGTACATGCAGTATAACGAACCCTGTGAAATATAAGGCTTTCACCTCCCCCACCTCAGTCTTTTGACAGTCTGGGGAATTGAACCGCAATCTTCTGGTCACAAGTTATCTTCTCTGACCTCTGAGCCCACCACTGTTCTCATTACCACACTGAGCTCCCTCATGCTGTTAAGTGACGACAAGACGAGCAGTTCAACCTCGTCCCAGAGTTTATCTTCACAAGAATCCCTGTGTATAGTTTTCGTTCCCTACAATAAACAATATCTAACTTGTTTATGCACACTTTGCTTTAGGCAAAGCAATTTAATGCAGTAAAAAGCCATGAAATGAGTCCAAACAATACTCTTGCATTCAGTAGGATATGATTAACATGATGAGCACTTTAACTCTGCGAAATTTTCTGATCTTCTTTCTCACTTTTTTGGGGGGGGATTTTGGAGTGTGGAAAGAGCTCTAATCAGTATCCCTCAACATCAAATTATATGCTATGGTGTGGTGGGGAAAAATGGTTCTGGCTCAGGCTGCCGAGAAAAATAAGCAGTGCTGTCACACTCCGTGGGTAATGTTTTGTGGCTGGCTGAAGTCTTATCTTGGGAGGGGTGGTGAGAATCAGATTGATTCCTAAACTGGGCAAAAATAATCTCAGGGACAAAAGAGGGGGGAAAAGCGGTGTAAAATGTTGGAGTGTCACACTTGGAGATGTCTGGTCCAAATTCCCACACTTCCATAATCCAGCATCTTTGGAGCTGAGAAGGGATTCCTAAACAACAATGCGTCTTGACAAGCGCTTTTCTCTATGCGCTGCCACAGCAAGTGACCTGTGACAGCCTCTTTGAGGAGATTGTATCCACTCAAATACGTCCAACAAATATATCTTATTATGGCCTGCAGGGATTTTCCCCAAAGAATAACCTCAACCGCCGGGTGAAAAGTCTCGTTCCGCTTGGGGAGAAAAGGGCCAGACTGAATCCAATTCTTGTGAAGCAACCGCAGAACAACAGCCAGAATGTGACCGGAAAGGTTTATGTTTTTATGGCTCTGCATGAAAAGTCTAGTCTAACAAAGGCATATTCCCATCACAAATTCCTTTAATGGGTATTTCTGTAGAGCCAAATATGATTTCAGTGTCATTAAAGATCATCTTTAGCCTCAAAGTCCCTGTTTGTTTTTTTTACATACTACATTACTCCCTGACCATCGCACTGCTTTTATGTTACTCCCCTATCACCACTTGTTTTTTAAAGGGGTATTGAGTGCGTTTTGACATGTTAATTCTATGTGGACCCAGTGTCACACAGCTGTCAACATGCAAGCATATGTCAGAGTCAGGCAACCATGCATGTCTCAGTTTGACTCTCTTTTCCCAAGAACTGGGACCTCTAAGAAGGCAGATTTATGTGTAATAACTTGAAAACATCT
Organism: Malacoctenus triangulatus; assembly: GCA_032274725.1. NCBI lineage: Eukaryota > Metazoa > Chordata > Actinopteri > Blenniiformes > Labrisomidae > Malacoctenus > Malacoctenus triangulatus. The sequence goes on from JAUESE010000067.1 coordinate 4,761,808, forward strand.
TACAAGACTCACCCAGATGCTTTTGTGTGAAAGTAAACTGATGTTTTTTTGGTGGATTTTTGAGCACCTACTTGGCTATACTTGACTCTACTTAGTTTTTGAGGGTTTCTGTTGTTTTCTTTGTTTTTTAGGTGATAGTACCTGCTTGTAGCTACTTTTAGTACTTGAATGTGGTTCCGTGGGAGCTGGATCAAGCTGAAATCTGACTGGAAAATACTGTAGGCAGCTGATTAGCCCGACGTTTTCGGCATTTGCCCTGCTTCTGGGCAAATCGTGCTGAAACTGTATAAATACAGTTATTCGAATGAATCACATTACCTCCATTCGTATTGTAATTCCTCTGCGGCAGTTGTACAGTTTGCCTGAAACACCACCCTGGTGTGTATGCTGCAGTATGACGACAAACTGTGCAGAATTTATGGCTGCAACCTCTCAGAGAGTGGAATGGCCGCTGTTGTCATACACGGAAAATGTGATTTCACTTATGCCCGTATTTTGTATGAGTGATCAATAGATATAATCTGCTAATGGGGTGAGTTTATGTCCAGCGGCCTTATGTCTTCAGCGGAAATCTGCTCACCGAGGTATTTTTTGAGCCAATGTCCTTTTTATACTCCTCCAATACTTGGCACCACGCACTCATATGGCCTGATAGCCTGGCAGTGGCTAATGTGTGCAAATTGTCATTGGGAGTCTTTTTATATCAAGCACCAGTGCTCAGCACTTCTTTAGAAGGTGACTTCAGCATTTCTCTGCCTTACATCTCATTTAGTGTGTAGATCCATTGTTGAATATACAGTATGGGCCTGTAAAGCAGAAACTGCCCTTGTCTTAGACTGCCCTTGACATTGCAGTCCTCAGCAAGGTAGAGGAAGGAAGTGAAAAAAAATACATAAAAACCTTTATTTCAGTTGGTTTGACTCTGATACATAAAACAGATTTTAAAGTGAAAGCATGTTTTCTCTCCAAAGGAAACTAATACAATCTCACCGAACCTCTCGGCCGGCTACAGATATCAGGGCTTTGCTCACAGTTCCTTAGCTGCTATTGAAGCAGCACTTTACTGACAATTTATGGATTTTGATCTTCAACCTGATTACAAAATTGCAAACATAGCAAACAGGGGGGGGAAACTGCAAGCCACTTGGCCCTCTTGGTTGACTGATTAATTCAGTCTTTGATTTTAACTGCTTGTCAATAACCCAACTTATCCAAATACGTACAACAAGCGTGATTAAACAGTGATTAATCTGATTTCATTTTGGTCTCCTGGCCTTGTAAAGAAAACACTGCAGCAGACCGTTTGACGCGAGTTGTTAATCACCGCACGAGCTACCAAATGTGTTCAATTTCCCTCCTTTTATTTATTATCACAATGGTAATTCACTTCTCAGTGAAACAAATGAGGGTAAGGCAGAGACTTCAAGCAACTCGGGAACATCAGAATACTTTGGTTTATTGTGTCTGAACGTCAAGTTGAACGTGAGAAAACTTTTCTCAGATGCCTCACGGTTGATGTCATGACTTTGTGGCCCTTCCAGATGAGCTCCGAGTCCACAAAGCAGCTGTAAATCACATTTCTGGGCTGAGTAAGAACGCATTCAAAAAGGCCAGAAACCTTTGTAACAGATCATTAATTTTAAATGCACTGCCTGGAGTCGTATCAGCTGCCTGCCCTGGAATTACGGGCCAGCATGGTGTAACACTCGTTCTATAGGAGACGAGGAAGATGGCTGCAGTGAAAGTGCCCTTTGTTTCGTTGACCCCGCTTCATTTTGCTCATATTTTCCACGATCTTTGTGAAAAAGTTACTGAAATCTGTCCAACATGATCGCAACGTTTAAACAAGCCATGCAATTCCTAGTCACACTCCCTATTTTCTTAAAGCTGTACAACCTGCAACTTAACATCTTGCAGCATGAGTGCAGCTGTGACAACTTAAAGGACAGCGAAATTATGATCTCTTGAGTACTTTGTTTCAGAATACATTGCAATTTCACAGGAGTTGCTTTTTTGGTTCGCTTGGATTGTCACATCCAATTACTATGTTCAACACGCATCCACGCTCCGAGGCTTGCTTCTGGCTATTGTGTTTGATCAGGTATACTTTTGACTCACTGTAGAATCAACTAATTGTCTGTTTGACCTTGAACAGGCTGGAGGGAGCTCGGACAGGAGCGACCATGTACAATTAATGCAAGCTTCCCTCCTCCCTGTCTCTTTCCATTTGAACAGTGCAGCGAGAGTTTCTCACAGATAAACTACACTTTTATTTCTTGATTGGAGCCAAGCCGACATTTTTATGTAAACCAAGAGGGATGTTGATAGGTGTAACTTTCTGAGCATGTCTCTTTTCCTGTATTTCCAAAGTGCCCATTTGGCTCCTCGTTTTTAATGTTCATATGTAATTAAATAACTATTTTGTCTTTCTTTTCAAGTCATTAAAAAGGCCACATTTATACTTGAACAAAGCTCACAAAAAAGCAACATTTGAGTAATCTCTAAATGGTTCATCCTGTCCTTCAGCTTTACTTTGCGACTTTAATTAGGATGTGAATTGAATGTAGTCACTGAGTGACTGAAGTGAATTGACTAAGTGGTTGTTGTTTTAATGAGTGGCAATTTTGTGCCAACAGCAGGCGAATGCAATGCCAGACACCTACAAACTTTTTACAAGTATAAAGCAAGAGCATCTCCCATTACTCTAATGGACACTAAAACGGACAAAGATAACGTGTATACACACACACTCACCCACACACACGAAGGGATGGGATATATATATGCAAAGATGGAGCACAAGGATTCAGCAGCAGCTGAGATGTCTTTATGTTTATCTCTCAGCCAAGATAATGACAAGTTTTGAAGTTGGTGCTCGCACTTTAAAAGATTAGATGTCAGTAAACCAGTTCAAAAAGGCGGTCAGCTGACTGATTGGCAGGTTTCACGCGCGGCACAAACAGCACCTTCCCGTCAGCCGTCAGTTCAGGCAGGGACACGGAGTAGCATGGGAAAGTTTTGCAGTTCAGTTTGAAGTTGCTCATTTGTAATACAGTCTATTTCTGAGAAGATTTATCCATGGAGGTGGCTTCTCGTGCCAGACACCCAAAAGCATTGTTGGAAGGCAGCCATAATTGTCGTTTGGCTGTGTGCAGGCTATGGCATCTCAAAGCTGTTTCCAAACTGATGTCGCCTCATGAAAATTTAATGAAGAGGTAGTTTCCAAAAAGGTGCCGTTTACGAAAGCAACAGAAGACACTAATTAGCCATATCACAGCAGGGAAAAGGAAACTTAAAGGTGCACATAAACCTCATTGGCATTCAGAATGAGCAGGTCTTGTTTTCCAGGTTAACACTCGGCGAACATCGCAGCGGCGCAGACATTCTGCGTGCCGGGATCTTGTGGAATATTCCTAATCTGCAGCCGCTTGCAGATCATCACTCGCTGCGAGCCAAAAATACTTCCTGTTCAGAGCCGTGAGCCTCAGACAAAGCCGCTCTCGGCTTTGGTTTGCTTTGTTTTCACTAAAAGCACATGTTTGGAGCAAAGTGCAGCGCGCGTTATCTTAACTTTCACATCTCCAGCGGCGGCAAGATGCAGCCTGCCCTTGTTCCGTCAGAACGCCGAGACGCAGGCGGCGAGACAGCTTATACAACGCAGACGAGCCACCTGCCTTCATCAAACAACATCAGAGCTCCACTTGCACTGAACACATGTGTCGCTGTGCTGCTGCTTCCCATTCACAAACAAGAAAAACAGTTTTTTTCACAAAAATATATTGATTATATCTGCACAAGTGGCAGCCAGCCCCAGGTTATGAAGGTTAAATTGGAGTAAAATTGGATTTAGTTTGCTTGAGATTCATTATGAGCAGTTTCTAAAGTTTTCTCTTCTTTCAGCCTTTACTCATCCTCTGGCTCGTCCCCCCTCACTAGCATAAGGTTTGATGGAGCCTCCTCTGACACACTCGGTCTGATCTCTGCCACGATGTCTCTAACCTCTTTCCAGAGGACCAGCTGCCCCCTGGTTTCCCCACCATAGACATGGGCCCGCAGTTGAAAGTGGTGGAGCGAACGCGCACTGCCACCATGCTCTGCGCTGCCAGCGGCAAACCCGACCCCGACATCTCCTGGTTCAAAGACTTCCTCCCCGTCAACACCACCAACAACAATGGGCGCATTAAACAGCTCAGATCAGGTAGGTTCCCCTCGGCCGAAAGCCGCGCTACTGCAAAACACGGCGCACCTCTTCCTTGTTATTCTTCTATCTGACCTGCTCCCCCTGCTGTATCCTCTGTTCTTTCATCCTCTTCTTCCTCCCATGATTTAACTTCTCATTTGGCTTTTGATTTTGTAGGAAATGGCATTGTTTCTACTATTTCTAGTCCTCTACTCTGTGTGCGCCCCGGTGTGTGTCGTCTGTACTTGTGCGTCTCCCTTTGTCTTCCAGTGTTGTCATGGGCTGTTGGGATTGTTGCCCCTCTGTGTTTGCTGGCTTGTGCCCTAACTTCTGCCCTCATTGCTCACTGCTGTGACTTTTTTACGAGAAATTCTGTTGCCTATTTTCTTCCTTTTTTTGTGTTAATTTTCCTTTTCACTGCATTGGTGCAGTATGTTTATTTTAAGACCCATTCTCTACATTCCCTATGTCTTTTTTCCGCCACTTTTTTAACAATTAATCAACATTCGGCATCATTCAGAATATGTCAAGGAGTGCACTATATTTATAAATAGGGAAATCATACAGTCAACCAAAGTGGATCCCGTTCCTGTGCTTTTGGTAATGCCGTTCGCAAGTTCAAAAAGTCTTTGGGTAGAAAATTTGTTCCAGAAGCCTTTTAAATTAAAGAAAACAATTAATTCTGTACAATAATCAGCCACAGTGGTGCGTGAAACCCCGTAAAGCTTCTCCCTCACCCTTTGATTCTTTGGCTTTACAGCCCCCGCTTCAATGTTTAGACACAAGCTTTGTTTTGATTTGCCTTTGGCACACCCTGATGAACCCACTCGCATCAGTATCCCGAGTTTGATTTCAATATCTCAGCGGAGAATTTATGATGCTACCATAGCTTCCAGCTTTATGTGCCGGCTCAAGAGAACACATTAGCGTATGTACTTAGATTTGAAGTCTTGTGTGTTTGACCACCTGTCTTCGGATTTCACAGCTGTCCTTTGTTAAATCATCGTCTTAACCTGACCTCCTTGCTGACTTGTTTTCAACAGAACTGTGTAGAATTAACGCCTCTTTCTTAACCTCACGTAGAGTTGCTAAAGATTGAACGAATCCTTGTTAACTAAACTTACCACAAGAATATAATCATATTCTTATGCTGTCTTTCTTCTCTCTATATTTTTAAATCTACAGAATCCTTTGGTAAGTGCTTAGCTCTAAAGCACACATCACCCCCACTAATTTTCCATGTTCCAACAACTATTAAAATGCATGGCATGCATTTTACTAACAGATAGTTTCAGGGCTATGACTTGAGGAACACGGACACATACGCAACCACACGCACACTCACACACACGCACACACACACACACACACACACACACACACACACACACACACACACACACACACACACACACACA
>JAUESE010000067.1:4767505-4785392 GCA_032274725.1 Malacoctenus triangulatus
ACACACACACACACACACACACACACACACACACACACACACACACACACACACACACACACACACACACACGCACTTCCCTCACCCCCACCCCGCTGCCAGCTGTAGTGTCACCCTCCTCGGAGGATGTAGTCACCAATGTGTAGCTAAGCTCTGTCATACACTGACCTGGGTAATAATCTGTCCTCACGTGTCTGTTACTCACTCACTGACCCACTCACTCGCTGATTTATTTCACCGCTCACCACCAACACCAGACACGTCACAAAGTCAGGGTGAAGTGGAGGGCTCCCACGAGTTTCTTTTTTTTCTTTTGTCAAATATCTCTCTTTTCAATTTCACACACACGGTCCTGTCAGTCTTTCCCTTCAGTACATGGTCGTCAGAAGCCTTTGCCACTTGCAAAAAAAAAAAAAAGATGGCCCCTCCCCCGTGGTACATCACTGTACAAGTTCTCTCTCTGACCTATGATTTTTCTATGATGAATCCTGTCTTTCTTTGCCAGTAGAGTACAGAAAAGTTCCTCTTCTCTCTCTTTCTCTCTCTCTCTCCTTTCTCGTACCTGTAGTACCTTTATTTACCCTGTTGAATCTAATTTGATTCTTCTTCCAAAGCCCCCAGCCTCTATCTACTCGTACTAATGCTTCTTCTTTCTAATCTTATTTGCATTCATATTATCCACCCAGGTGGTACACCAATAAGAGGTAAGAGTGCTGAACTGACGTTCACAGAATGAAAATAATACAAATTCATTCTTGCTGTCAACCCATCCATTCACTTGTCATCGCCATTTTTGTCCTGTTTACCAAGACCGAATCCCATTACGTTCCATATGGACCTTCCTCCTTATTTGTCCTGTTTCGTTCACCAAATCTGTATCTCATCTTTTTTGTCTCTGCTTTATTTCCTCCTTTGTATTCTCGTTTGGAGAGCCTGTTTAGCTCAGTTGTGATATGCTTGCCCTGGCTCAAATAAGCATATCCAATGACAATTATTTTTTCCAAACTATTTTTTACGTTCATTTTTTTGGTTTCTTTTTGGCCATAGCGAATCATGTGTCCCTCTTTTTGTCCAACTAAAACAACCAAGCATTTTTCCCCCTTAGCTGTTCTTGTTCAGCACTAAAAATATGCACAGATGCTGTGGAATCACGCAGGCATGCTGAAGACAACATTGCCTCTCCTCTGCTTTTTTCTCCCAAAGAATTCTTTCTATCTTTGCAAACTTTTTTTTCCCATTTCTTCTATTTGCTTTCCTCTCCTGTACCTCTACAAAAAAGCCCAAACAACCACTTTTTTGATAAAGTTTCTCCGGTGCTTTTTTTCTCTTTCACCTATTTTTCTTACTTTTCTTGGGTTTGGAGACTATTTTACTTTTTGACTTTTTTTCTTCAGGGTTTGGGAAAGGCAAACAGTAGAGTCTGGCGAGGACCCGATTGGCTCATTTTTGCTGCGTGACACGGAGCTGGAGAGTTGTTGTTGTGCATAAAAAAATTTTTCCCTGGGTCATGTGACACCACACTGCTGATCCCATTGGTGGATTTTTATGGGTGTCTTTTGGAGCTTTCACAAGCTAAAGCAGTGGTTGGTTACTTTCTTGTCGGCTCAGGCCGATATTTTGAATTTTGTCCTCTAATACAACTGCATTTTATTTTTCAGCTAAGGGTTGTCAGAAGGTTGTAAGTTGTGTCGACATACATTTCTTGCCAAGATTTGCATGTCAAAACTTTTGTTACAGAGGGTTAAAATGTTGGTTTTGCTTTACATGATACTTCAATTTTTTTTCCAGATAATCTGAGCAGCATTTTTCAACTTTTTTCTGAGCGCTGCATTTTTTTTTAAAGTTACTTCACAATGATGAAGTCCCAAATTATTTCCTAGGCTGGTTATTGTTTCCAATCTGTGATTGAATATGCTAAAATTCATACCGAAATTTCTTTTTTTCCAATTGTCTTCCCTTGTTATGCTGCTTTCTTATACTGTAAACCTCTTTTGTTTGATCCATGTTTCCCTGAAGCAGTATCACTCATCCCCATATTGACCAGTCCAGTGACATGTTGTATATTGACGGGCTTGCCCCATTTTTCAAAGTGAAATCATATTTTTTAGTATTGGCGTTAGGATGAGTGTCTTTTTAGACCCTTTGAGTTTTTCTAATAAAAGAGGTCGTCCACAAAGTAGATGTATTAGAGACAGAAGCTAACTTATCTGTGTTCCTTTGGTTTCACTTTCTTTTCAATTACCAATGTGTTCTTTTATTTTGTTGGCACTTCAGGCATGTTAAGCAAAACAATATGTTTGTATCGCGATGTCCTGTATGACCACAGAACTGCAGCTATCCCTCATTTATCATATCTAACCCCAGCCAGTGGCTCGGGCACAAATTTATCTTGAGGGAAAACCATAAAACGACATGAATTAGGTCAGAAATTATATAAAATAACAGCATTTAATCACTTCATTTGTGCTGTTGGCTAGCTATTGTTTGATACAACTTTCCAAGTGTCAAAACTGAGGCTTTCAAGGACAAAGCAAAGCTAGAAATGGAGGGGGCTGATGTTGGCCTCCTTGAGGTCAAACAAGCCTGTTGCATTTTTTGTTTGAGCTCTGCTTGTGAACTTCACGCTTGCGGCTGACCTTTAACCGGATGTACTCGGCCGCCCCGTTTGCTATTCCCAACCAGGAGCCCTCCAGATTGAGCAGAGCGAAGAGTCTGACCAGGGGAAGTACGAATGCGTGGCCACCAACAACGATGGAACGCGCTACTCCGCCCCGGCCAATCTCTACGTGCGAGGTAGGAAACACGTGTTGGGACACCGGCACGCTTCAGTCAAACATTATCGTGACTTTCTTATTCAAATTCATAAAGTTTCTTCAAATTAGCCAGTAAAGACTTACAGGGACCATGTCCTGTGAGGACATTGTAAGTATGCTTTATTTTGGTCGATTTTTTTTTCTTTCTTTTTCATGCACTTGACTTTACCTGCACTGATTTGAACCTACAGTATCTTCTCTGTTATGTGTATCTGTTCCTTTCAGTTGATGATCCTGAGTCTAACACTAGTGACTAGGCTGCTTGCTGTGTTTATCTACTAATAGCTTTACAAACCTGACTGTTCGGGGTGGTAGAAGCAACACTGTCCTCCCTGATATCAATCCTTTCCCCCTAGTAGTCTAGAGCTCCTTTTCCTTCCCATTGATCGATACCAGAAGGACACATTCAATCAGACTGTTACACACAAAGAGAAAAGTATAAATCCAGTCTTTTAGAAACATATCCCACGTGGCTGTGCAAACAGTCACAATATTAGAAATATATAGCTTAACACTTTTATCCAATGCAGTATAGTTCAGCTGGAGGAGCAGCAGGAGCTTGGTTTCAGTAATCTTTTTTACCACTGAGCCTGCAATCTTTCACTCCTCTGAAGTCGGAATCGTAAATGCACTCGTTTAACTCTTCTTCCTGCCTCTCACATATACTCGCACAGTCAAGGCTCCATTTGTTTCAGGCACTTGCCGTAATTCTTCCACTATCTTCAATTCTTTACAGATACTTGTGTTTTTAATTGACATTTTTATCAACATTTGAAAGACTTTTCATAATTCTCAGCGAGTTTTACTTCTTTTGGTTAGCGTCTGTTATCATCAACTACCATCCAGTTCCAATAATAGTATTTTTTCAAAGAAATAATGATGGTGCGCTCACAATGCTTGGGCACATTTTGTCCTGAAAGTTAATATTTTTTCTTATTTAAAAGGTTTCAATACAGACAGGTCAGACTTCTGCTTTGTAACTTGGTGCCAGGGAGATAAAAGGGGCTCCCAGCACCTGAGAGACAGGCAGTCCTTCGAATTGTTTAACTGGCCTTTGAACACCTAAAACATGGGCTTTTTACTCTCTGTGTTTCCCTTGTTTTTCTCCTTTCCTTATTTCATTGTGTTCTGCATCAAATTCCCTACATCCCTCAGAACTGCGAGAAGGTTGGTGTGTTTTCACTTTTTGAACACGACACAAAGTAAACAATTTTTTGGGTTGTTTTTCTTTTTTTTTTTCTTTCCTCATAAAAGTTCACAGACATTTGAGATGAAACCATGAATTACCATAGCCTATATGTTTTCTTCATCCTTTCTGCCTCTGTCAGTCTCATTTATTCCTCTCTGCCACTCTCAGTGTTTCTGTTCTCATTGAGAATGCCCCCCCGGTCTCTGTCCCAATGCTTGACTGTCCGACAGGTGGTGCATGTTTGCATCTTTGAGGGACGATGTTTGCATCAGTCCGAGGGTCTATTTGCATGGTCACGTGTTACTTGTGCCTTTTCCCTGCTCCCTTTTACCCTGTCAGTGTTCCTGCTTGGATTTACCGATCACTAAACGCCCCGCGAGTACGAAAAACAAACATTCATACAAAAGAGGATTCGGAGTGAGAAGGTAACAGAATATGAGCGTGCATGTCACCATTAGGAGCAAGATTTATACGGGCCTCCTGGAACTAACGGCTGCTGTGAAACGGCTGCTGACTCTATCGCTGCAATTTAAACATCACGACGTTCAAATTTTCCCTGTGGTGCTCTCTGACTGAAGTTTCCCATAGATAAAAAAATAAAAAAAAAACATGTTCAAGCCAAATCCACCCTTTGTTGTAATTGCCACTAAAGTCTTACGTCAAGCTGTAAAAACAATCTTGCCCCCAGAGATTCGACGCTTCCCCGGCTGAGGATGTGTCGGTGCAGGAAGTCATGAAAGAATGATGTATTTAGAGCGTTATCCACAAGACTTGACAAATGTAATGATATTCAAATGAGCGGGGTAATATTATGTCTGTGGGGAGCGCGATCCAATTGGATATTAATTAAATATTGAGTGAGAGAAACGTTGTATTTAATAATGCAAGCAGTTCCCCCAGATTTCCTCTCTGGAGAGCTGCAGTCTGCTGAAGCGAATGGGCTTTGTGAAATAGGAGCAGGCGGTAAGGAAGCGCATGAAGTCACGCATCGCCTAATACCTGCACAAACAACTCGCTTTGACTCGAAGAATCGAACACAAACATTGTTTACAAAGAAGGTCAATGAATGAGTATAATTAAACGAGTTTAGATGTTTAAAAGTGACACAATTTCCTGAAGATATATTCTTAACTAGTACTTCAATATCGCCTGTGTGTTTTATTTCCACCAGCAGTAACACTGACTTTTCTTTTAATTTGAATCTTCCTCAGATCCTTTTTATTTTATGCCTTGTTCCTCCACTACCCTCAAAATCAGTCCCGAAACATATTCGCGCACAAACCCCAATAATGCCTGTGGAGAAATATTATAACAGTCCTTTGTCCTGAGATGTTGCTGCCTCTGTTCCCTTACTTCGAGCTTGCGAGTTTCACTCTAACACTTTTATGCTCACACTTTCCTCGTGATTACTGCTCAATTTTGCCCATACACGCCCCCCCCCCCCCTCCCCCAACACCCCCTGCCCCCGACTTCCCTTACATGGCTGCTTTATGAGTCTTGTTCTCGTCTGCATGATGGACCCTCACTCCCCTTCAAAAGGCATCGAAGTCGTTTGTCTATCATGGATGTTATACGTTCAAGTCCAATCAAAATGTGTTTGTTGTTCTTGAAATTGCAGCACTTGTTTGGGAGAATTTTTTTGGGTGGGGCGGGGTGCATCAAGTAGAGCTGTCAAGTGATATGCATCTTTTCATGAACAACTTTACATGCCTGACCAATTGGAGTCACACATAATTGTATTTTTAGAATACAGATACAAGTAATATAGTCTCAAGTATGTGGATCAAATGCAAACCAAAGTTGCTCCTTTAGTTCTTTTTGCATGATTAGAGTTGCAAATTATTTGCAGTAAGGAGTTAGGCAACTTTGATTTCCTCCGCTGATGCTTTTTTTTCTTTGGACTGCAAAATTTTGTGACAACTTTTAGTACAAACAGTCTCTTTAAACCCTTTTTTCTGGTGCACTGCCCTTACAGGCATGCCGTCCCATGAACTAGTTTCCAGTAAGGTGAATAATTTGGGTTCATTTCGGGGCATTTATTGACTTGTAGAGTCATTGATTGCACCATGGTGAGTCATGTTGTTACTTAACTGTTTCTCTTTGATAAGATGAAAACTTGTTGTTCATTATTGACCTCACCAGTGTGAAAAAAAACATTAAACATATAGTTTCCTCTGAGCTCTTTGCACAGTCTGAAACCACTCTGCTACTCTCTTATCCATCTTTGTAGCAATTTTTACTTTGAAAGTAGCCTGGCAGAAAGTAAAATGGGCTTCCATTCATCCATGACTTGGACCTGAATATATTGTATGCCGCAGCTTAGCTGTGTGAAAGTATTCCTCCGAAGTTTTCTCTCTTTTTTTAATCAATTTTGTAGGTTTAATGAGTGTGCCATCTCTGTAAAGCTGATGTAAAGTGGGAATGTATATCATTTGACAGCACGATGTTTTCATATTGTCTGGGTTTGAAAAAGCCCAGCGAGGCTCCAGTCCTCTATGCTGCGTGTGCAACTCCTCGAGTGTATTATCTATATGTCTGTGTGATGTGAGAATGCGAAGCGGCGCGTTATCTCACATCTGCTGGAAGTGTGCACTCTGAAGTTGTTGCATACAACTGTGGAGTGCTGGTGACTGTCCAGCACCATGTGCAGTTCTGTTTATCTGTACTGATGGTGATGCAGTATTTTTGTGCATGGTGCCCGTGTTGATGTTAACCCATTCACCACTAAAGCTTAGTCTCAACCTCTAACAAACGGTGACATATTTTTCAACGCCACATTCAACAGTTTTCACCCGAGTGTGTCACAAGTGAAACGTGGTTTTTCACACGTGGTTCTGTCTTGTTTCAGTACGTCGGGTGCCACCACGGTTCTCCATCCCACCTACAGACAATGAGATCATGCCAGGCGGCAGTGTTAATATCACATGTGTGGCAGTGGGCTCCCCCATGCCATATGTCAAATGGATGCTGGGCGCCGAGGATCTCACGCCCGAGGACGACATGCCCATTGGACGGAACGTCTTGGAGCTCACGGACGTCCGGCAGTCGGCCAACTACACCTGTGTGGCCATGTCAACCCTTGGGGTGATAGAAGCTGTGGCTCAGATAACAGTGAAAGGTAAAGGTTGCTTCTCACCCCTAAATCCTTCTGTGTGAGTTGAAATACCAATGCTGGAGGCTCACCTTTAAACTGTTCAGTTCTAGCACAGCTCAGATCCAGTCTTTCAGTTCGCAGGCAGTATTTGTTATTAGTGGAATATCCAAGCAGAAGCTACTGGCAGAAAGAAACTAAGAAACTTATTTACCTCTCACTGCCACAATAAGTCTTCTGCAGAGGATTCCTTAAAGCTTTCGACAAGCCTTGGCAGCCGCCTCAATGCATTAGATTGCAGATTGAAAATACAGTGAAGTGCTTATCTCTCAGCTGGAGAGCTGCGGAGCCACATGCTCACCCTTTTGCAGGCAGGACGGTGGGGAGGGAGGGGGGTTGGGGGGGGGGCTGTTTGAGGGTGAAACATAGAGAGTATTGTTTGGTGTCCTCCGTCGACATGGTACTTATCTGAGTGTAATCATATCTACACTGCAGTGCACCGCAAAGATTTGCTAGATTGGTGTCGCCATATTCACGTGCACACCAGGGACAGACACACGCACACACACACACACACACACACACACAGCTTTGTTTTTCCAAGACATAACATAGAGATATTAGTCACAATATAACAGTCTGGCAGGAGCTCCCCCAGAAGCATACTTCAGATGGCATATAAAGACAATCTATTGCCCTGATATATTTTGCCATGTGCCACAGTGTGGGGAATTAAAGCAATAAATTTACCTCTTTAATTATTAAAGTGATAAACACTGGGAAATCTAAGATTAACGACAGTGGCACTTTTAAATGCTGAACATGGAATTTATAAGCCTTTAATCTTACACAAGAGTTCATCTGCACCTTTTTGGTACAAATCTAAAGTGGAAATACAAAAATATTATCCATCTACATGACAAAACGCATAAAAATTACAAGTCTCCTATGACTCCAGATATACTAGGTATCATTAGTATCATGTGCAATGGTCTGTTAAATCAATATTATCAACACAACTCAACCATCAACAAATTAAAATAAAGTCTCTCCAGCCTGTATATTTTATCTCTCGACAGACTTATAAAGTGGAAATGTGTTCTTAATGGTTTGCATTTTTATTGATATTTACATAATAATTATCATTACAGCACTGCCCAAAGCTCCTGGCATTCCTGTAGTGACGGAGCGAACGGCCACCAGCATAACACTGACCTGGGACTCTGGCAACCCTGAACCCGTTTCCTACTACATCATCCAACACAAGTCCAAGTATTCTGACGACTTGTACAAGGAGATCGATGGCGTAGCCACCACGAGGTACAGCGTGGGGGGCCTCAGCCCCTACTCTGACTACGAGTTCCGGGTGGTGGCGGTCAACAACATCGGGCGAGGGCCGCCAAGTGAGGGCATCGAGGCCAAGACGGCAGAGCAGGCGCCCAGCACGGCACCGAGGCAGGTCCGAGGTCACATGATGAGCGCCACCACAGCTGTCATCCAGTGGGACGAGCCGGAGGAGGCCAACGGCCAGATCATGGGCTACCGGGTCTACTACACCATGGATTCCAACCAACACGTCAATGTCTGGGAGAAGCAGATCGTTCGAGGCTCCAACTTCGTCACCATTCAGGGCCTCATCCCAAACAGGACCTACTACATCAGAGTTTTGGCCTTCACCTCGGTTGGTGACGGGCCTCTATCCCCAGACCTTCAAATCATCGCTAAGACCGGAGGTGAGTGAATCAAATAACCAAAATGTTCAAGTCACGTCTTCTGAGTTAAGTCATTGAATGTAACAAATTCATCTCTCTTGTGATCACAGTTCCCTCCCAACCCACCGACTTCAAAGGAGAAGCCAAGTCAGAGACAAGTATTTTACTGTCGTGGATCGCCCCTGCACAGACGGGCCAGGAAAACCAAGTCACAGGATATGAACTTATGTACAGGAAGAGAGATGACAAAGAGGAGGTGAGCACTTCCTCATTTTGAGCTATTGTTATTCCATCTGGGGTACAGTGAACTGTGCCAGTTCCCAAAGAATGTCTGCAAAGTCCTTAGACAAACTCCAACTTCCTCCACAGAAACGAATCAGCTTTGAGCCCACGACGACGTACCTACTGAAGGACTTGAAGCCCTTCACTACATATACTTTTCGACTGGCTGCTCGCAGCAAACACGGAGTCGGAGCTTACACCAGTGAGATCTCTGCAGAAACTCCACAGACACGTAGGTCTTCTTCCTTATCTGACAAGAGTTTAAACTGTTTGGGAAGGAACATGTTTTCAAATGCATTCCAAAGTTTATCTGTGATGCAAAATCCCAGAAAAAAAAAAAGAAAAAAAGTGACAAAAATGTCAGGAAGGTCCCACTGAGCACAGATAAGGAAAATAAGATTTTTCTTTTAATATCTGATGCATTTGAAAATAGAAAGATGTAAACACTGAAAAGAGTAAATATTACTTCTGAGGTCTACCTGACCATGCAGTATTCACTTTGAAAAGGTTGCATGGACAGTGTATTTGGGCTTTCCTGTGAAGTCAGGAGACAAGGTTAGAAAAACGTCCACCTTTGTTGTGCAAAAAAAAAACCCGTCTGCACTCAAATGAATGATAACGTCTTGAATTATTTATGTGAATGCCCACATCTGTGCGTGTTTTTCTAATAAATGAAAGGGCACGGCTTGCCTTCAGGAAGCCTCGTCTCCTGACATTGCACGTCAGCCAGAAAGAAGAGAAAAGTTTTGAGTCTGAGCTTTCTATGTAGCTACAATGATGAGAACCAATTCTCTGGACATCAGAGGGACTTTCCCATTTTTCTTTAAGAACTGTTGTTTTGAATCTGGATTCAAATTGGAGCAGGGAACGTTTTGGAGTCGCAACATCATAGAAAGCTCAAAGCAAGTACTTTTTTTTCTAGTTAGGGACTTTTCGCAACCAAAAGACCTCAGATTTATGAAACAAGTCAAAGCTGAAAATTGGATTGTTGTTGAAACAAAGTTTGCAGCCGCGTCATTCCTATTATTGACCCAGAAAATCCTTGAAAAGGAACAAAACAGTGCATTGTGTTTGACTTTGGTTGTTTGCCATAAATCTGAGAGCTCTGAAAGACAAGGGCAGAGATCAGGTGGGTACAAAAGCTCAAAGATGTTCAAACTCTGCCTATGTTTGGGTTTCTTTTTTTAATTAACATGTTGTGAGGTAAATGATGACATTTCAAGCGCAGTGCATGCCAATGTGACCAGAATCTAATAAATCAGTCATGTCTCCTTGGGAAGTTCTCTGTTGTACAATCAGGCTTTTACCACAAACCAACAGGCTTCGGAAAGGTTGGTGACCAATACAACATTTTTCTATCTCAAACTAGTTGCAACATCAACCTTTATGTTTTTGGATTGATGGTAACTGCTTGCCAAATTTGTCGTAGTCATATTGCTACATTTATTATCTGAATCGTTGCTCAAGTCCTTGACAATATGTTTGAGCATTCATTTAAAGATCAGGGCTTCAAGAAGGCGTATTAGGAAATGTGATTTTTGTTTCTATTCTTTTATAAATGGTGTTGTCATGACAAAGGTAGGTTACGTATGGTGAAGCTGTCTTTTTCCCAGTCAACACCTCCCATTCATTAGTGTGGACACTTTGTTTGTCTTTTTGTTTTGTCTTTTTTTGTGACATTTCAATGATTTGACATTATTTTTTAATTTGTCCATTTAAGTCTTGTGATTTTTCCTCATTTTGTGTCATTATTATTTTTCCTCTCCTTTTTCTTTTGTTTGGCCAATTCTACCATCGTCACCTCCAATCGAAACAAAACAACCAAACCAAACTATCTTCGAAAATTCAAAACCAAACCAATGAATGGCGCCTCAACAAACGCCCCCCCCCAAAAAAAAAAAAACCTGCACCTGCTCCAAATCCTACCCACCAACCAGAACCCTCGGGCCCACCTCAGGAAGTCAGGTGCCATAGCCCCAGCTCCACCACCATCCTGGTAAGTTGGCGGCCACCCCCAGTGGAGCTACAAAACGGGATCATAACAAAATACACCATCAACTATGCCGCCACTGAAGGAGAGGACACTGCTGACCATCAAACATCCAACATCCCACCGGAAAACTCCCAGTACCTTTTGGAAAACTTGGAAAAATGGACAGAATACAGTGTGACGGTCACTGCTCACACAGATGTTGGGGCAGGACCGGAGAGCCTGCCACAGCTCGTCCGCACAGAGGAGGATGGTATGTGTTCGCTAAAACAAAGCTCCGAGCTGCAAATCCACTCAACCCCTCTTAACCCACCCCGTCAGATACTAACAACCTTGCCTCTTTCTACAATCCCCCTTCTTTTTCTACTCTGCTCTGCCTGCGTCTCATATGACTGTCGCTGTCCAGTACTTTGAGTGCATTTTTTGGACATTGCACTTTTTTTTCCAAACAAACTGTGACTCGCATCTTTTTGGGTATTTTTCCCCCCCCACTGTGCTGCTCAATTTCAACACATGGTATGGCTATTTTCTGCTGCAGGCCTCCAACTTCCATCCCAACTGTCTTTTTTTGAAAGATTTTTTTGACTGGCAGCATTTTTTTTTTCACAGGAACTTGACAAAGGACAAGTTCTGGACAGTGGGAATAACAAAGGTGGAAGAATTTTTTGAAGGCCATTTTTTCTAAACGCTTTTTTTCTCCCCTCCTTTCATGTGACAGAATCATTTTTTATTCATTTTTTTTGCCTTGCTCCATAGCCAAAAAATTCTTGAAGTGCTTCAAGCTTTTAAAACCTCTTGAAGCCCCTCCCCCTTTGGCTCCACTTTTCTATTTTGGCAAAACACATTTTTATTCCATGTTTTGAAAATCCACTCGACCCATTTTTAATGTTCCAAGATTAGGTCAGTTGTCAGACCTGTTTTTTGCTGTTGTTTTTTTCCCCCCCTTACCATTGTTGAAATATTGATGTCATGCAGTGCTTGTTGCAGTTTGCTGCACTTTTGTGATTTTTTTTTCCGTCACTGCAGCATTTTGTGCCAACAGCTTTGGGCAAGATTTGAAAAAAAGAGAAAGACGGTGGCGGGGGTTCTCCATAATTTTGACCTTTTTTCTTTTATCCCATGGTGTTCCTCCAGTTCCTAGCGGGCCACCTCGTAAAGTTGAGGTGGAGGCTGTCAACTCCTCATCAATTAAAGTGATCTGGCGTTCACCGATGCCCACCAAGCAGCACGGTCAGATTCGAGGGTACCAGGTGCACTATGTCAGGATGGTTAATGGGGAGCCCACAGGACAGCCAGTCATCAAGGACATCCTGATTGATGATGCGCAGGTACAAAAAACACACACACACGCACACACACCTCCATTTAGCCACCTCGTCTCTCAAACACACAGTTTTGATTTTCCCCTCACACGAGCTCAAACAGTTTTATTTGTTGTGGAAAAGTTTCATGTTGTGACTATGTTTTATAAACATGCTCTTATTTGTTGTTTCCTTTTCTTTCCATATTCTGAAAATATAATCAGTGGGAATATGATGATTCAACTGAACATGTGAGTAGCTACACCTAAACAAGTTCTCAAATTGCTTTCTTCTGTAATGATTTGAATGAATGGCATGTGTCTACTGTGTAAAGCCACAGAAAACTATTTTTTTAGATGAAGCTATACATTAGCGGAACTAAAAGCAGTGGCTCCCAACATGTGGACCACTCGCCACACTGCTACTGAGAAAGGCTACAGATCATTTCTCAGATCTCCGATTTGCCAAGTGATTAAAATAAAGCCAAACACTTGTAGACACACCAACTCTCATAACCATAGGTATTTATCTAATCAATTATCTATTTAACTACTTGAACATTTGCGAACCCCATTCAGTCAATCTCTGAGCAGACCCCTGAGTCAAAAGGAAAAGGGTCCTGTACCCTGGGTTGGGAACCTCTGCCGAAAAGACTAAAATACATTATTTTTATTGACTGAAAAAGTTGATTATTTCAAAAGGAGAACATGCTGATAGTGAACTGAATCAAATCGGTGCTATTCCTGCACGGTGACCTTTTCTCAGGTTTCATTTACGTGCAAGGATCGGGTCTGGTTTTGACCAGGATGCTAGTTTTACAAAGCTGTTCTATTGCTTGCTTTTTCACGCAGCTGACTGACTGAAATCCTACATCTTTGCAGGAAATGATCATCACAGAGCTGCAGGCTGAAACCACATACTCAGTCACCGTGGCAGCCTACACAACAAAGGGCGACGGTGCACGCAGCAAGCCCAAACTGATCACCACCACTGGCGCAGGTAATGTAAACATCCCTGTTGACAAATGATATTTTATGCATTTATAAGAATACATAGTCGAAGCTTTTTTCTAATGAAGCTGGAGATAATGAGGAACAAACAGTCTGCATTACGCCAAAAACTATTTGCACTTGTCAGTGGGCACGTTAAGTGTGAAAGCAGCTAATTGCTGTCTCATTAGGAGCAATAACTCCAACCTACTGGAATGACAAGGTGATGCTAAAGGCAAAAAATAGGGAATTTTGTGAGGATAAAAAAAATACAGGACACCAAAAGTCAACTTTTTAGCATTTCTTTTGCAACTGAAGACACAGATTTAATAATAATGAGTGCTCTTCAAACATGTTAAGGAACAAACACAGCTTCGCAAATGTATAACAAGCTGTCTGCTTTTTCTATTGCTCCAAAAGTTCCTGATAAACCTCGGCTGATGGTCAGTACAACCAACATGGGCACAGCTCTCCTCCAGTGGCACCCCCCAGCAATAACCCACGGACCCCTACAAGGCTACCGTCTTCGCTTCGGCCGCAAAGATGTGGATCCGCTGACTGTCATCGAGTTCCCTGAACGAGAGAACCACTACACAACCAAAGAGATCCATAAAGGAGCCTCGTACACGTTCCGCCTTTCGGCGCGCAACAAGGTGGGCTTCGGAGAAGAGACGGTCAAAGAGGTGACCACCAATGAGGATGTCCCAAGCGGTTACCCTCAGACCATCACGGCAGAGGGTGCCACGACTGCTACCATTCAGGTCAGCTGGCAGCCTGTTCTGCTGGCAGAGCGAAATGGCCAAATAGTGAAATACGCTCTGCAATATAAAGACATCAACAGTCCGCGCAGCCCGTCTGAACTCTTCATCACTGCCCCGGAATCAACAGTCATCCTGGATGGCCTTAGAGCAGATACCACATATGATATTAAAATGTGTGCCTTCACCAGCAAGGGCTCTGGTCCCTATAGCCCAAGTGTCCAATTCAGGACACAGCCTGTGGATCAAGGTAGGACCAGTCCCTGAACTTTCTTAGCCCTTCACTTTAAAAACCAACCTTTCCCTGCTCCACTACAGCAACTTCCTCTGAAAGCCTCATTTGGCAGACGTTGACAAAGTCTGGATGAACCAGAGGACTTTGTTTATACATATTGCCCCATCATTAGTCACTTTAATCAAACAATTATTTAAGTAACCCCTCATGTTGTAAGTATGTTTGTGTTTTTGTGTTTTGTCAGTTAAGCAAAGCTCAGTCATTATGTAGTCGGTGTTGGTCAGAAGGTAAGAGGACAGTGGTAAAGTTCAGCTTAGCTTCTCTCAGCCTGGGTTTGAAGGAGGTGTTCTAAGGTAAGTGCTGGTGCCGGCCCGCTGCAGGCCGAGGAGATGAAAGAGGATGTTTTGTGCCGAAATCAACCGCTCCCCCTTTCTTTTAGCAGTGTTTGCAAAAAATTTCCATGTGAGAGCTGCCATGAAGTCATCCGTGCTGCTGACATGGGAAATCCCAGACACCTATAACCCTGCACAACCCTTCACCGTAAGCATTGTACAGCTTACCAGATATGCGTTAGAGCAAAATGCACCTTGTCCCCAATCAGCTATTATCATACATTTATGCAACGGCTCCATCTAATATTAACTCATTTGTGCACAGATCCTCTATGATAATGGGCAGAGTGTGGAGGTGGATGGGAAGCTAACACAGAAGCTTATCACAGGGCTTCAACCCGAGACCCAGTACTCCTTCCTCCTGACCAATCGGGGGAACAGTGCCGGAGGGCTGCAGCATCGCGTCTCCACAATGACAGCTCCGGACATCCTCCGCACCAAGCCCTACCTCATAGGCAAGACCAACTCGGATGGTATGGTGACTGTGGAGCTGCCCACAGTGGAGACCACTGAGAGAGTACGGTAAGCTACAATACGGCTTATCATCTGTCACTGATGCTCACTGATTGAAATAAACAAGTTACCCTGATAGCTGACCTTGTCGGGGGTAATTCCTCTAAAACAGTCATTTATATTCATCCCTGCATTTCAGTGTAATAACTACTTCACCCCTTCATTACACACTGGAGCAACCTGGCTCATTTAAGCACACTCCTTTAAGCCCTATAAGTCTCTCATAGCCATTCAACAAAGCCTGAGGTTGTCAAAGGGCCAAGGTGCACATCCGATTGCAGACTGAAGCTTCAAAACCATCTTGGGTTTTTTGATCTCGCTGGTTGCACTTGGCCCTCTGTCTCCCATGCCAGAGCTTAAGCTAATTAGTTTCCCATTAGCCCGCCACACTGCCATCCTGGCTAAAGCTAGCTCGTGCAGTGCCCAACTAGGAGGCCCGGCTCTGGCAGGGGGCCGTTATCTCACTTGCCACCCTGATGAAGGGATGAAATCCCTCTGATTCTGTATCTTTTCTCGGCTCACAGAGGTCTGCTAATTAGCCCACAGGGGGCCTGAGTGAGGTGCAACGACACTGCCTGGCTTCTCTGAATATGCCTAAATTGAAGCAAAAAAAAAAAAAAAAAGAAAGAAAACTGCTCTAATCTAGTGATAACGAATCACAAAACTCACTGAATGTGTGATTATGTGTCTTTTCTCATTTGTTTTTGGCAGAAATGACAGGAACTTGCAGTGTTTGTTCTTACTGACTAGTGGGTCTAGTTGTGGTGGCCACAAGTGTCTTTCGGTGCTTTCTGACTCTGTCTGCAATAATAATAATGTGAAAATTACATGTCATTTCACAGGGGCTATTATGTTGTGGTGGTGCCTTTGAAAAAGCAGCGAACTGGCAAGTTTTTCAAACCCTGGGACAACCCGGACGAGATGAATCTGGAGGAAGTAAGTTGAAATGACAGTCAAGTAAAATAAATTGTCCTGAAAGTAAAGCAAATAAAAAGACTATGTTTCCGACACAATATAAAATGTAAATTTTGTTTCGACTTTGCAATTGTACCTATTTCTTAATTGGGCCAACCTCACAGTGTGCACATACCGCATCGTTCTCCCCTTAGAATAGGGAAAACTAAGTTGAGGCAGTTAAGAGGGCAGGAGGAACAGGAGATGAGTCTCACTGATTGACGCAAATAGCTGCAGAGAGCACTGTTCATATGGAAATGAGAACATGAAGTAGCCATCAAGTGCACTGCAAACTCAACCCCCATCCCCACCTCCTCCTCCTGCTCTTTGTGTCTGCGGTAATTACCTGAAGAGCTGCATCAGGCCTTCGTGTCTCTTCTCATTTCAAGCAAAGCTCGGCTCCTGCCTATGCACCAAACACTTGACAACTTTTTTTTTTTTTTTTATATTTAGCAAGTTGAGATAATTCAGGAGCTCCTGTGCATTGCATGCATGACTAGATTTGTGAGCGGATGAAGCCTTTTATCACAATGTGCTTTAAGCTATGATTACATTTCAGGTATTTCTTCAAGATTGTCACACGTTTCGGAGCCAGCTAGAAAAGCGGAAACGAGTAAAAATATTACTTTAAGGTTTTAACAGGTTGATAGTGAATTAGAGCTTTTCTAAAAGCAAACGTAAAATCTGTCCTCCTCTTGCACAAACGTCACCATGTATCACACGTGTAAGAGGCTGAAAGAAAGCACTCAGTGTCTCATCTGGCACTGGCTTTACAGCTCGTGCCTACAGGCCCGTGTCTGTAGCCTTGACCGATTGCCCAAAAGTCACCCCTCTGTCAGAATTTATTTGTTTGTCAATATTGGCACTCACCTTTTCACAACTTTTCCCAAGGGCAGCTAGATTTAGCCGTGTTGACAGGAGAGATGATTGAAGACATTATCGGGCAGCACCAACAGCCCCGCAGCCAAAACAGAGCACACACAAGATACGCACACACTCCGACGTGAGTGACAGCCACATGGAGGCGCGGGCACACACACACAAGCGCACACGCATGCACGCACGCTCGGCACATTCGCTTGCACACACAACTCAGAGATATGCATACAGACACCAAAACAACTCGCTGGGCTTGATTAGCATAATTATCATCCCGGCGTGGCATGAGAATTTAAAGTCGGATGATGCAGACTTGTATGAAGGGCACCGTGTTTCCTTTGGCCTATTGAGAACTATTACTATTATTGATGAGAAGAAGAGAAGGGAGAGGTGCTCCAAAAGCCTCCAATATTAATCACCCACGAGGACGATACAAGACTGTAACGATTCCCTTCTGGAAAATTTAACGACTTTGGAAAAGAGCGAATTTTTGGTTCAAAAATCTTAAGATGGTGATTTTTATATCGACTGCGTTTATTGTTCTCAACATATCAAAGCAAGATGTTGACAAAAAAAAAACATGTTTCACATTTTGGATTCTTTTTTATTCACGTTTTTTTTGTCTATGTTTTTTATACATGTATCTGCACTACTCATTTAAAGTAAAAAAAGAATAGATTATTGGGGTCCACGTTTCTAAATCTGATTGTATCAACAAGAAATGATTGAGCTATGCAAGTTTTGAACTAATTCTGCATCTTTCTTCCTGTTTGAAGCTGTTGGATAATC
>JAUESE010000067.1:4794467-4817353 GCA_032274725.1 Malacoctenus triangulatus
TATTTTCCCCTTTGTGATATTATGTTTTATAGCTCAATTCCTCAGTGATGAGGGACAATTATCAACCCCTGCTTTGCAAAGCTCCAACAGGGCTCACATAGCAAGCTCAACTAGTCTCTCGTGTGGTATTCTACCATGTGCCATAAAGTGTCGCTAATCAAAGAAGCAAAAATAGTGGAAGATAACTATTTCCTTTGTGGCCCATTCAGGATACTTCCTTTTGTAAATCCAATCATATACATGTTGTGGTTATTTCACATTAAAAGGAACAGCTCACAAAGTTCAAAAAAGGGACTTTTCCCCGACAACCACAACAGGACACCTTTATGCACTTAATGCAAACTGAGCAACAATATTACACTATTTTTCAACCTAGCTATGTCATTTCTATCAATTAAAATGTAAAAGGTTTGCCAATGGATAGAATGCACGACTGTGACTGGTCAAACTGCAGTTCGTATTTGGTTGCACAACAAATATTGAGACACGAAGCACGCAAGCCTCTGATAAGTATTCGAGCTTTTTACTAACCAGTTTGTGCACAAACACCTTCCGGGGAAATTGCTTAAGAGTGAAATTCAATCTCAGTATATGTTCCAAGAGAGAAAAATAATACAGCGTGATGGCTAAAACTTTTTTCTTCACTCTGTTACAGTCCATCGACCCTGGTCAGCAGTTCACATGGGAGCACTCCAACCTGGAGGTGAACAAACCAAAGAACAGATATGCCAACGTGATTGCCTACGACCACTCCAGAGTCTTACTCTCCGCTATTGACGGTACGCCGCCCACCAACATCTTGCTTTCGTACGGCCGTATCGATTCCACAGATAGCCAGTGCTACCGTGTCTTTGAGACCTCTGGAGCTCAACCACACTGTACTTTCAAATTAGATTCCCACACATGCAAGTTAGGCTGCATCTTTCTTTTGATTCTCGACTGGGAAGAAATGGCCTCAAACAAAAAAAAAAAAAAGGCACTTCTTGTGTTAAAATGCTGAAACAAGCATTCAAGTTGAATTATCACCCACAGTTATGAATACAATAAAAAGTTTCACTCGCGACTGTTTGTCAGAGTTCATGTCAGGTGATTATTCATGCACGTTGAAACCCTGAGGTGCTTTAGAGCTGTAGCTGTAGCTGGTGCTCAGTTCATACTATAAAACCATGGTGGGATATATGTACACAAGGTGCAAGACTCTCGATTGCGATATTGGTTTAGGACACCTACACATTTGCTGCAGAGCTGAACTTGGCACAACTCACCACATGAAGAACCTACAAGCAATGCCAGGCAGCGGACAGGTCTGTGCCGCTCTGAAATGCAGATTTTCTCAACAAACTTTGGCTTTCACAGTTTCACCTCAGACATACACAGACCTGAATTCAGGAAAAGCATTCAGTACTTTCAATATAAAGTGAGTGAGAAGCTATTTTGGAGTTGCAAGTGGAGTGCTGACAACACCGCCGCACGTCCACACTCGCCTATTAATTAACCATTCCCATTGAACTACTCCCATGGAGAGTGAAGCAAAACAAACCAAGTAGTAAATGGATAATGTGACAAAAACCAATAGATAAAGACTTAGCCTTTCCTTTGCACTCTCTCAGAAACAGCACACACTTGATGAAACTCCATTAGGCGAGCGTATAAACGCATCTGTACGAGCAGCACTGGAGCCTTTGTGCTGGGGAGAGTGAGTAGTTCTCAGCCAGGGGGACATGAGGGACTTCCTCTGTTCCTTCAAAAGCTTAAACAAAGCCTTTTGGCAAGCAATGTGTCTATTGTTTACTTTGATGGAGTTCTTTGAATAAAAAGGGATTTGGGATTTGACATCAGAGTTTGAAGACGGAATTTATTGATGTGCGGATGGATCAGCTCAGTCTTTGGCAAACAGGCACTCTCGGGGTACAAGTGTGGACTTTAACTGTGGTGACATCACCGAGTTTCTCCCTCTACTTTTGACTGCTGACATCTCCCGCCCAGTTGACTGACCACACTCAAAGTCTTTACAATGACTCCTCTGGTTTTTATCAAGAATCCTTCCAACTTCTCCAGACATCCATCCATCCATCCTGCCTTCAGCTTATTGAGGTCTGGGTTATAGTGGCAGCAGCCTTAGCAGGCAAGCTAATCCGGATACTTACTCCAGGTCTGACTAAGTCCCTACACAGGGCCTCCTCCTCCTATTTTTTTGCTTGCAAATTATGTTTCGACTAAGTCGTATCAACTCTTTTTTGTCACATCGATGGGATACAAGAGTTCAATTAATTTCCCACTGATCTATATTTAGTGTGGAAGCTGTCAAAAGGAGAAAAAAACTACCTTTCCACCAGTTTCCTGAATGACAAAGAGGTCACCTATTAAAAAGACAAAGAATCTAATTTGAAAAAAAGTATTCTTCACCTCTCCTGCGATTATCATGTAGGAATCAGAGAGCGTGGATGTATTATGAATATATTCTTCGTGCTGCTACAGGGAACCATCATCATCCTCATCAAGGCAGTGCTGTAGCTTCAGTTGTGCGCGGGTGTCCCTTTGAGATTCCTTTGCTTCTCTCTGGCGAGAGCCGAGCAGCACTGTAGCACTGTTTGTTTCTTAATAGCCATATTGACAGAGAAAATGGCAGAATTTATACAAATCCTGAGTGACAGAAAGCATAAAGGCAAAATCCATTTGCAAATGTGCATTAAACAACTTGCCTCATTCTCATTAAACCACAGTAATGTGTCTTTTTCTCTGCGTTTTTCTTTCAAACTGAAAACACACTGGGCTTAATTGTACTTATCCCTTGTCCATCACAGAAATGCACAGCTGCCTGGCTGTGTGGACAACAGCAAAATGAGAGGAGGGGGGGAGAAAAATGAGTGTGTGGGTTTTTGAATGTGTTCATACTCCATTTTCTTTCCTTTTTTCTGTTGAATAAGTTACCTGGGAGTAAAAGGGAGTCTGGGGGAGGAGGGAGGGGGGTCGGCTGGAGTGAGGGGATTCTCTGAGACGTGGCGCCCATGCAGATGAGACTTATCTTGGTCGACCATGTGTGCACGGAGCCCCTAAACTGCCAGTCCTAAAGCATTGACTAGCTGTCAGCTCTGTCTCTTTCCCCTGGATTGGAAAAAGGCTGCTGTGCCTTTCATATAATATAAGCAAAGGGAGGGGGGAGAGAGGAGAGGTGGGGGGGGAAATTGTTTTGCTAGTTTTGTGTCGGTTTGTTTTTCTCCATGTGAGGAGATAGACTTCTAAAGACCGAGCTTTATCTGGAAGTCAGCTGCAGATATGGAAGAGGGAAAAACTGTTGATTTAAATGTGCTGTTGATAGCAAATACAAATCCTTTTGGACTGTAACTCTGGTTCCAAAAGTGACTATTTTATTCCGTATTTCTCCCAGAAAACACTGACAGCATTTTAGAAACAAGGAGGAAAGCCTCACGGTGTTATCTTAACACTGTGTGGGGGGACAATCTGACATTACCTCC
The DNA here is from genome assembly GCA_032274725.1 of Malacoctenus triangulatus. Classification (NCBI taxonomy): domain Eukaryota; kingdom Metazoa; phylum Chordata; class Actinopteri; order Blenniiformes; family Labrisomidae; genus Malacoctenus; species Malacoctenus triangulatus. The sequence goes on from JAUESE010000067.1 coordinate 4,797,944, forward strand.
CAGAAACCAGGGAAAACAAAGACTTAGACCAACTTACCGAGACCCGTCTACCTCTATTTTTGTCATGTTTATTGCTTTTCTCACTTCATGTCTGTCTGTAAAACAAAACAAACTCTTTACATCTGATTAAATATTTTGCTTTTTAACTCATCTCTAATCTTTTTAGGTATTCCTGGAAGCGACTACATCAATGCAAACTACATAGATGGCTACAGGAAACAGAATGCCTACATTGCCACCCAGGGGTCTCTGCCAGAGACGTTTGGTGAATTCTGGAGGATGATCTGGGAGCAGAGGAGTGCCATCATTGTGATGATGACCAAACTGGAGGAGAGGTCCAGAGTAAGGAAACACACTGTCTTCCAACTAACTACATTTGGCATTTTAAAGTGCATTACAGGTGCTCTGGGAATTCAATCTGCATACTTATCATTGTTTTGTGATTTGAACAAAACACTTGATTAAGGCTCATTTATTCTGCACCAGAAGTCAGGCTGCATTCAGTGATCTATCAGTACCCTCCACTGCTCACTTTCTGTTGTTGCAGACTGATCAATGGCTGCACTTTGAACACCTGCCTCGCTTAGACCAAGACCAAGTTATACTGCAAACACAGGCAAACATGTCTAATGTTCATATAATAATGACTACAAAAAATAAAAACATTACCACTATGGCTATCATAGCATCATTAGCAGTGTGAATATGATTCTAGTTACCATCCTGATGTACCATCCTCCTAAAAATATAAAAGGCCCAATCTAATGATGCACCACCTCCTTATTCACACATTTGAATAACTGTACATCTATATTTCACTCTGGATGGTCACAACTTACTCTTTGTGTTCATGTATGTAATTTCAGAAAAAAAGTCACGTTAAAAAGAAAAGGGGAGCTGCACTGCTACACCATGATGCTGTGCTTGACTTTTAAGGATGAAACATTCCAAAGCCACTATTTCTGTCAATTCTTATTTTTCCTTGACTGAGCACATGGAAATGTACATAGACTCTATCAGCCACTGACCTTCATGCTGTACCGTTTTCCGAAGCACAGTGGCACAGCGTTAACGGGAGTACACACACACACTCAGGCTACACAGCAGGTTTTACTCAGCATCCATACAGTTTGCAAAAGGAAATAAACACTTGCAGTGATTAGTTGTTTCATTCGTATTCATAAGAAGTTATGCGCAAGGAGAAGGAATGCGAGCGGCTTCTACGCCGCTTCCTCGAGAGATCCCCCACCCCGATCGCGCTATACCATTGTATTGTCTGGCATTTTGTGGTGCATAATGTGTTTTTTGTGACTGCTAACAGCTCATGTCTTTCATATTAATCAGTCATATCATTCTCTGGGAAGCACTCAAGCTGTCTTTGTATGTTTTGCATATCTAAAGCGCGACTATTTGCGAGTAAATGCCATTATGAATCATTTCATTACTCCTGGTGTCACAAACACTTCATTGCTCTTTGTGTCAATGTTATAACAGCTGCCGAGGAAATGAAATTAGTGGATGGTACACTTGTTTGAAACTCGGTGTGTTTCAGACAGGTGTCCAAATGTCATATCACGCAACAGCCCACAGAATCATACAGCTCGATGCATGCTTCTTATTCAGTCGTGTTTAACGTCCCCCTAAAATTGCATCAGTGCCACTGGATAACATGAGGAAAAACAATTAAATCGGAGCCCAGTTATTTCCTCCCCTACACCAATAGCGCCTCTGTTTGTCAGCTAAGCAGTAATGCTATAATGGAACAGTGTTTTATTGGCCGTTTACTGGGAAACAAAGCTGTAGATTCGAATTGCAATAACACTCAAACGATCGTATGACTGGAAGCTGTGCTTACCTTTGTAATTATAGAGGATGTCAGGACAATTAATAGCACTGTCGGCTCGCCACAAATATCGCAGGCCATTTCATTGATTGGAAAATCAAACCAAGTCAGCAGAAATGGAATTTGAACATTCATTTTAGCCGTTATTTGACTTGGAGGACACGTGTAACTGAGAAAAGGGCAATTGTAGTAAAATTCATGCTTTGAGAACAGACACCAAATACAAGTGAGTAATAAAAATGGCAGAATGCACCGAGGCTGTTTTGTTGTGGAAAAACCATGAGGATTTGGAGACTATTCCTGATGTAATTCTTTTGTGCACCGCAGGTAAAATGTGACCAGTACTGGCCAACGAGAGCAACAGAGACATACGGTCTGATCCAAGTGACCCTGCTGGACACAGTGGAGCTGGCCACATACTGTGTCAGAACGTTTGCACTTTTTAAAGTAAGGATTCCTTCCTGCGCAGCTGTGAGGTGCTTGTTCGGCGCTGGGGTGGACACTGACCTCTCTTTCTCCGTCTTCAGAATGGCTCCAGCGAGAAAAGAGAGGTGAGGCAGTTCCAGTTCACGGCGTGGCCGGACCACGGGGTACCCGAGCACCCCACCCCGTTCCTGGCCTTCCTAAGACGGGTGAAGGCTTGTAATCCTCCCGACGCAGGGCCCATGGTAGTACACTGCAGGTAAGAGACAACAGGCATGAGAACGGGCTGTTTTTCATCAAAATCTTTCATTCCCTTCAAGATAATTTTGAAAAAAAGAAAAGAAAAAATAAGCCAAAATGAAAGAAACAACATAAAATGGTATCAGTGTTTTAAAAATAGCATTTTATCCATCTCGTGTCATGAAATTCTGACAATAATTTCAGGAAAAAGAACAAACACATATGAACAGACACAATATATTCAGGCTCACTTGGGAGGACTTGATAGGAAGGGGGGGCCGTGGCCCAATATATCCTAAACAATTCAGCCTGCTCGCTCTTCCCAGAAAGCACTTTAAATCAGAAGGTGTTCTCAACATCGCAGCGCAAAGAGTACGAGTGTCATTGCCCTCAGCTAACTTAAACATTTCCTCCCACGCAGTGACACACAGACGCACGCAGACCTGTCGGCTTCCTCGCTGCGCCGCTAACATGTCGCACATCAGCAGCCCACAAGTCCTGGGCCGCCTTCTCCCTTGGGTTATTGCATCTGAAACAAATAACTTTCACGCCAACTTCACTTCCCTCTGCTACAGAAGCGGCCAGACTCCCAACAGAGAGCGCGAAGATATAACACAGACTTCTGGCTTCTCCTAACTCAGGCAGTCATCAGAGGCTTTGCACAGAGGAAGTGACAGAAGGAGAGGGGGGGGGGGGAAGAAAGTAAAAACATTAAGCAGCAGTGGAAGCGAGTGTAACAGATACAAACTTTTGTCAGAGAGTGACAAAAAAGGAGAAGGGATTACTGAAGAATTAGAATTACCACATGCTGATGTTAATTAGTCCGAGTTGCCGAATCGCTTCAAATTGAAAACCCTGACTTTTTTTTACAATGGGGGCCAATGCAGGAATTAATGTCACTCTGCAGATGGGAGATTTTAATTCCTCTGGCTCCAAATCAGATACAGTCATGTCCAAGCTCCAAATCCTTTTAACGCTTCCTTACTTCATTTTTGACCACATTTTAAGTCTTCATCTTTTATATACACATCAGCCAAATAACAGCAGCAGTGTTTGGTAGTTAAGCGGTTGTAGCCCCCACCCCCAAAAAAAGTGTTTTCCGCAGTATGAATCAAGCAGACTTTTTTTTGTCACTGAAGATTTTAAAGCAAATGCGAAAGACTGAAATTAAAGTGAAAGAGAAAAAAAGATCTACCACTAATTGACGGCGCAGAGCCCTTTCTGAAACAGTCGCCTGATTAGTTGAGGCACAAAAATTGCAGCTTACTATGTATGTATGTGCTCAGGCGCATTTCGCCAAGACCATAAAGGCATAAAACAAGCAATCAAGAGCTTTTGATTGGTTTGCATAGCAGCATGAATGGTGGCTTAGGAGGGAATATTTAGAACTTTTTGAAATCAATTAAACATGGTTTCCATCCTCTCAAATCACTGATTAGCTACATGTTCATTTATGTTAATCGTCAGTATTTCTCGTCCAACAGGGACGCCCGTTTTCCTACCCAATTATCTTATCTGTGCAAATTATTGTAGACACCACAAGATGGAGATTAAACAAAAGGACAGCAGAAAGATGCCCAGGAATGATACCTCTGAAGCGTGCAAAAGAAATGTACATTCTGTGTGCAGCTCAGACTTATGCAACATCACTAATATGGGTTTAGTGGGTGGCTAATGCATCTCCCGCAGGGCGATCTGAGAACATCAATCAAACTGCATTATTGTGTTTTCTACCACGGAGCGAAACAAGGTGACGCGAGGTCCACTGAAAGCGTCTTGCAGGGACATTGCAGCACGGCTCCTGCACCTTCCAGTCTCCCACTGTTTTCACTAACCCGCGGGTCAGCAAATGTTTTCCTCTTATACTTGAAGGGCTACCCATGCATCGTGAGGTCGCCGGGGAGGTCAAAAGGACAAAATTGAATGTCATGGAGATCGGTGGCTTTGCCCGGTGACTCAGACAGGAAACGTTTCAAAGAACAACCCACAGTTTCAAAGAAATTCCACTCAGAAACCAGTCATTTCCCTCTCTGGGCTTCTGAGCTGTGCCAGCCGGGCCATGATGTAGCACACTACTTTCACTTACTCTGCAAATGCAGGTTTGGTTTAAGGAGGTTCGAGACTATTTCCTCAACGTACTCCTTTGATTAATAACAAGACAAGTTCCTATATGAAGTTCCAGCATTGCTGGAACAGTTTGCGCAAATGCTCACGTTCAGGCCAGTGACTATTAAGTAACTATCCAATAAACCGTTTGGACAGCCATACTGTCAGAGCTGAACTGGTCATGAATCACTTTTTTTTTTCTTTTTAATTTACTTTCTGCATATGCAACGTATTCACAAGATAAATGATTACGGGGCCTGTTAACAGTAGCGATCCTGGTGAATTTCAGAGTGTGTGTGCATGTGTGTGTCGGAGGCAAAGTGGTGAAATACTGACACGTTAGCAGACAGCAAGAGATTTTGTAACAATACATATGTAATTGCTTTCACTGCTGCTCTTCGCTTTATCTTCACGGGACTTGATGCAGCTGTATTTTACGCTGCACTTTTCTCCCATCCCTTATTCCCTGAACTCCTGGAAAGCATATTAGTCTGACACTTAATGTGTGTCGACGTCCAAAGCAGCTGGTTTTGACTGGCTGAAAACGCAGTGTCAGGTCATTAGTGCAGCCGGTTCCACCGGCTCTCCTTCCAGTGCCAAATGTACTGACAGCTTTCTGCACCATCTCACCCCACCACACACACGCCATCACTTGTCAATAAAGGAATACGACACATGTTCCTCACATTTCCAGGTTTGAAAAGTGGTCAAAATATATTCCTGCAGTTCAGATTTCTATTAAACTTCCTTGAGAACTGCACAACTTTGAGGTGACTGGCTACAACACAAGTCTGCCTCCTTTCCCTCCCTCCCCCGTTCCTCATCTTCCTCTGTCTCCGTCTTTCCACCCCGGTGCTGTCACTCTTGTCACTTACTCTCTTGCAGGTCATCACTCTCCCACATTCAGGTCTGCACTGTAAAATGTTTTCAGATTGGAAACAGCTGGGGCAAGGGGAGAAATCTCCTTCGGTTTCTGCGTCCTGCTCGCCCCCTCCCCCTCCCCCTCCCCCTCCCCCTCCCCTCGCGCCCAAGGGGTTGAGGTGTTCTCAGACCTGGAAGTGATTCATTCTTCAAACATCCCCGAGACATTTTCGCATTTCTTTCGCGGGCCCACTTCTCTCTTTAACTCGTGTGTTCTTTTCAATGGGCCCAGGGCTGTGAGGAGTTTTGTAAAAAGAAGAGGGGAGATGAAATAAAAGTTCAGCCTCATTCAGCCAATGTCAGCCATTTTGAAAGTGATCATCAGATCATTTGTTAAAGCCAATGACTCCCATACGTGTCTTTATTCCATTTCCAGCACAGCTCCAATGCCGCATGGCACATTAACCAGACTTGGCCCCTGGGGACAAACTTTACTCCCTCTTGAGTTCTCCTTCTCACCCCTTCCCTTGTTCCTCGGAGCAAATGAAAAACAAATGCTTCATCAGAAGGAGGAGGCACGAGAGCATGGCTCACACCTCGTAGGCATGTCAGCTTAATGAATTGAATAACCTATTTACTTTGGAGTGCCAAGTGCGGGGACTCGTCTCGTCAATGCTGAGCTTTGCGGGAGGTGGGAGGCGAGTAAAACGCACAAGATTTAACACCAGCCTGTCGCCCCGCAGTAAATAAATTGTCATCAGAAAACATCTTCCCGTGCTGAGCCACGCGCTATTAAAACATGTAATGGTGCAGGGGTGAGCGTTTCTAAATCGTCAGCAGTCTGCAGAAAGTGCTATATTTATACAGCGTGTCTCAAGCTGGCCTGCAAGGAGAGGTCAAAGTGAAACAGTAAAACATTTTCCCTCTTTGGAAGAGCCCCCCCCCCCACACCACCACCACCGCAACACCACCTGAGCATGTTATGCATTAATGTAAAATGTTCCAGCCTGAATCCTAATGAAGGGACCTGCCTTAGTGCCTCTTCTGAAGCTCTTATGCCATTTAGATGCACTGTGCTAATCTGATGGTAATAATTAGAGTCAGCTGCACCACTCAAAAGGAGTCCGATGCACTAACAAAGCTGTCAAAAAACTCCCCTCTACTTTGTGTGTTCGTGTGCAGCGGTGCCACTTTTCGGAGTGACAACATAAAGGCTGAATGTTGCCGTTGCGTAAGCGATTAGTCCCGATCAGGTTGAGAGCACAGTTGGGGTCCAGAGGGGGGAGACTAGATTGCAGAAGCCAGAGATGAGCTCTCTGAAGGCTGAGTGCCAAGCCCTCTTCTCCACACAGCGCCACTTCAGATTTAATTACACTTCAAGCCAAATTGTCCATCCTGCAGTGGCAAACTTGGCATCCAGACTTTACCTTTTGGCCTCGTCGCTACGAGAAAGAAACTTCTCCAGGCTTCTTTTTCACAATATCTCTTCCCCGTCATTCATGTAACTGGAGGTCACAGGTTATCGTAGCCAACAGCATACGAGCATGTCGGATTACAACACTTTCTCAGACATCCTTCAAAGAAATCATGCAACAACTTCCTTTTTCCTGTCGTTTTGTCCTAACAGTGCTGGGGTGGGACGCACAGGTTGCTTCATCGTGATCGACGCCATGCTGGAGCGAATTAAGCACGAGAAGACGGTGGATATCTACGGGCACGTCACGCTAATGCGGGCCCAGCGCAACTACATGGTGCAGACGGAGGACCAGTACGTCTTCATACACGACGCGCTCCTGGAGGCCGTCAACTGCGGCACCACCGAAGTGCCCGCCAGAAACCTATACGCCTACATCCAGAAACTGACCCAGATAGAGGGCGGCGAGAATGTCACGGGCATGGAGCTAGAGTTCAAGGTATGGATTTTGCCTTGGCACCGAATGGTTTGATAAGTTTCACCCTTCAATTAAAATAGTGCAACCTCAAATTTTCCACTAACAAAGTTCTATTGTATCATCCAAATGGTATCCGAGTCACTTTAATCCCTAAATATCATTGATTGGACATTCTCACCACAACGCTTAAACTTCTAGTTGCCAGACAGCATGGGGCCTGTGGTTTCCTCCTTATTCCAGTTTCTTGAGCCATGTTAGTAACCCAGCATATGATGAATCCCCGCCCCCACCCCCACATTTCCCTCTTCTGCTCCCCTTTCCCTGAGTAACCGAGATCTCAGTTTACAAACGGGAAAAACACAGGTTTCCCTCACCACAGAGCAGTTAACAGAGGGACTTCAGCAATGCGTGCTGCATTTACAAGGAAACCAAACTTTTCCAGCCCTCTCTAGTCAGTGGCTGTGTGCACGTATCGCCCTGCAAGCCCCCTGCATGTTTGCTCTCTGTGTGATGGATGTTGACTTCACAGAAGAATGATAAACACTACACTTATGTCCACTCAAAGCCCTCATGTGCATCTATTTTCATCTTTACGTCATTTAAACATACTGTGTAGACACAGGCTGTATATTTGATGATAAACACTGATGTATTTCACTTACATTAGACTTGCAGTTTAATATTTTCTTTGAACCCATCCCACTCATCACACATACAATTGCTCTGAGCAGTCACATCTTCGAGGTATGCAGCATGCTGCTGTTGTGGAGCCCCGACAGTCCCGTCTCTAATCAAAATCTCTTGTTTCTCTGTTCCCACCCAGCGTTTAGCGAACACTAAAGCCCATACATCACGATTCATCAGTGCCAATCTCCCCTGCAACAAGTTCAAGAACCGCCTTGTTAACATAATGCCATACGAGTCCACGCGAGTGTGTCTTCAGCCCATTCGAGGAGTTGAGGGCTCTGATTACATCAATGCCAGTTTTATTGATGGATACAGGTAAGCACCAATTCAGCAACAGCCGTGCAATCAGCTGCATGTTCCAAGACTGGAGCGCTAACTCAGTTTCCCTGAATGGTTGTGTACATACATGATTTTGTAGTTTATATCAGACAAACTCTCTGTAAAGTACAGATGCATTTCCATGCTGACTGCATCCTAACTTATGATTAATATCCACAGGCAACAGAAAGCCTATATTGCAACACAGGGACCACTGGCAGAAACCACGGAGGACTTCTGGAGAATGCTCTGGGAGCACAACTCCACAATTGTTGTTATGCTCACCAAGCTCAGAGAAATGGGCAGGGTATGCATACACTTATGTTCTTATTGTTTCATTCTGGCAGCTTTGTATGAAATACCGAACCCAGATTCAAGAATTGAGAATGCAGCGTGTACAGTGAAAGGCAACCTTTCTGGGAACGAACACAATGAGGTCCGTCTGTGAAGAGAACGCTGCGGCTCATTGTGGTATTCTGTTTTTTTTTTGTGCTCCCTGCAGGAAAAATGCCACCAGTACTGGCCAGCAGAGAGGTCGGCCAGATACCAGTACTTTGTGGTGGACCCCATGGCCGAGTATAACATGCCCCAGTATATCCTGCGAGAGTTCAAAGTGACTGATGCCAGGGTGAGCGGACCTTGTTTCACAGAACACAGTTGAAAGATCAACACATGGTATTGTGGGAAGGGAGGTCTAAATTCAGCACTGTTGTTTACAGTTTGACCCAGAGGTATTATTTTTCCCAGCCCGGGTTGTGACCTCTATCTGAGCCATCAAGGACACTGACTGGATCACCACGGGGTCACCTAGAAAATTAAATAAAGTGGTGTCACCACAGTACAAACAATTTAGAAAGCGACTTCCTGAGCAAACAGCTGTTTTTTTTCAAGGTCTTTAAATCTCATAATTCAACACTCTAACCACATGAGGAGATCTGAGCAGAATCATTTAGGATGCTGGAAGGTTAACACCAGCTGTAATTAACCAGATACTTTTTGCAGTCGTCATTAGCTCTAAAGTTTGGCATTGAATCAAGTATTTGTTTATACCAAACTATAGCCTTAAGTGTGAGCGCATAAATATAAATTTGTAGAAAATATGACACATGTCAATGTTGTAAAAAAAAAAAAAACAACAACAAATGTGGAGCCGGCAGCACTGAGCTGCCAGAGTTTTTAATTCCATCAAAGGCTTACACAGATAAATGACACAGGCTCCCTCCTTTGTAGAGCATGTTACACTGGCTCGTCAATGGGATTGCTTTCCTTATCAAGGGGATACAACATCACTTAAGTAATGCACACCCTCAAAGTCGATTCTCCGAGCGCCCTGTCAGGGGAGCACATCAAAGGAATTAGCATCCTTTAGTGTTTATGCTGAATACATTGAGGTAAAATGACAGGCATCTTTCACAACAAAACACTCTCAGATACTTCAAACTTGGCTCTTCTACAAGACTTTATTTTTAAGAATGAAGTGTTGCACTCTAAAAGCTAACATGACGGGGATCATTGCGATGGAGAGGGTCATGGACTGAGTTGCAGCAGTGCTCGAGACTTCCTTGTAATTGTTAAGCCTCTGTTTTCGAGACAGTCTTCCAAGATTACATGACTGATGACTTTTCTGAATGTCTCTGTGCCGTTTCCCCAGGACGGACAGTCGCGGACGGTAAGGCAGTTTCAGTTCACAGACTGGCCTGAACAAGGAGTGCCAAAATCAGGAGAGGGGTTTATCGATTTCATTGGCCAAGTACATAAAACAAAGGAGCAGTTTGGCCAAGACGGTCCAATCTCGGTCCACTGTAGGTGAGTGACCAACCAAATCTTCCTGGTCTCATCTCATGAGCATCTCAAAGACACAATTATGTTGTCCCTCTCTGCTTTGATGTTACTGTGTTAACATGCATGTCATGTATGTACAAGGCAAAGAAACAACATTTTTGCAAATACACTTTTCTTGTATTCCGCACATGCTAATATCTTGATGAAAAAGAGTTTGTGCCATCTTTTGGGCAGCTTTCATGAGTGTACTTCTAGTCCCAACTTCTTGAATCATCCGAACCTGTCCCCCAGCCAGTGCATTGACCTCCGTGCCCTCTGCCTCTCTCTTTCACAGTGCGGGAGTTGGTAGAACCGGAGTTTTCATCACCCTCAGCATCGTCTTGGAACGAATGAGATACGAGGGCGTAGTAGACATCTTTCAGACAGTGAAAATGCTACGGACACAAAGACCAGCGATGGTGCAGACAGAGGTGAGTCATCATTGTTTAATAATTTCCTACCACAAGAAGTAAAAATCCAACTTGGACAATGAGCGATCGGTGTTGTTTTAGACGTAGACAACATACTCGATTAGCTGCTGTGTTACTAATTTATTAGTTTGACTTGCCTGAAAGGCCTGGGAGGAATCCAAGCATCCTCTTGAGCCAAACAGATTAAGTAACGCCGGCTTCTGTTAAAGAGTATGATTAATCTAAGAACTGAAATAGTCTGGAGAAGACGTGTCTGCTCTATGCTGATCTCGTCCTTTGAGTTTTTGTAAAAATACTTGCTTCATAGCTATATTTAACGATTAAAAAAAAAGTTGACAAATTCAGCTTTACCTATTCTGTCCTGAGCACAGAATGATCTCGTTGAATGGAAAAGACACAGGAGGAAACTCACTGTAGCTTTGGTATTCAGACCTCAATCAACATTGTAAAAGGGGCTGAAGATTTGTGATAACCATCTCCAAGAGGTGTTGAAGTGTAACATTTCTTCTTCTTTGTTTTCAGGATCAATACCAGTTCTGCTACAGAGCTGGCTTGGAGTACTTGGGAAGCTTTGATCACTATGCAACGTAAAAGACCCAGTGTTGGAAGATAAAAGCAGAGGGTCGTTTGGAAAACGAAATCCCAGTGAGCCTCTCTTCTGAGCCATAAATTCCTGCTTGAGAAAGTACTCCTTAACTCCTTGCTAACAACTCATTAAGTGTTGGATGTGTGACATGACTTGTCAAAAAATGAAAAAGATGATTCCCGGAGGACCAAGTATTTCCCAACCCCAATAAAAACCCTTGCCTTGAAACAAAGTGAGGGAATCCTGACTGTTGAAGCATCATACGGAATTACCTTTTTCTTTTGCTTCAAGGATTCATTTTGGGGCTCATAAAAACTGAATGAAACCAACACAACAAAAAAGTAAATGAACAATAAATGACATCGTCTGAAATGCATCAGTGATTATGAACCATAACGAGAGGCAACGGAGGCACACAGAAATGCGGGGGAATAAAAAAAAAAGAAAAAAAAAAGAAAAAACTCAATGCACATTGTAAAGAAGAAGAAAAAATCTGTTTCACAATCAAGTACACAGACAACCCATCGCAAAAGAAGACAACAATGCTTGGTCCACAAGAGCAGGACAGACTCAAAGTAATAACGAATAAACACCCCTTCTCCTGTCACAATGTTCATCATCTAAATTTGGGGGGAAGGGAAAAGTTCAAATGATCTATGAAATAAATACAAATTATTGATTTAGTTTTTTAGTACTTTATTATACAGCTGATGTGCTTTTTTTGAACTGTGTGAATTTCCTTTTTTTACACAAACTTATCGCTTCGGGAAAAAAGTGATAAAATGTATTTACGTAAATGTTTCATTTTTTTTAAGCTGTAGAACTGTTCTAACGTATGTGCTATTTTGCAGAGAAACTACTTTTTTTTTTATTTAATTTGAATTTTCCCTCTTTTTTTTGGCACTTGGTGCACAGAACAGAATTCACACTACCAAAATGTAACTTTGTTGACAAGTTATTTTTTGGGGCCTACAATTTTATTTGGGTCTTTTGTTTTGTTTGTTTTTTCTCCTTTTGTTTTCCTGTCCATGATCACATACAAGGTAACTTAATTACTCCCATAAGATAAACTGGGGCTTTGTGGAATCAACAGGGATGAGCAAAGTATGAAGTTGCTGCTACCGATTATCTTAGTTCTTCCATGTTACAATGATGATAAGAGAGAACCTGATGAATTGGTAAAGATATAAGAATATAGATATAAATATAAAGGTACAGATTGTTAAATATATGTGAAATATATACTGAAGTATAAATATAGCATTCTAAATATATTGATAAAGCTCAGAATTTTTAAGAAATTATGGAATATGGATCGTGTATGAAAGCTTTCAGACGGAGTTGTGTGCTATGGGGGAAATGAAGAGATTTTTCACTGGAATGCACATCAGTAGGACAAAACTGTATTCTGATTCAGTGCATCTTTTCTTGTGCAATAAATATGTGTGTTTTTAGATAGGGTTTTATGTGGAAACGTTATTCACTCATGACATTGTTGTCGTCTCCCTGCCCCGTCCCTCCCCCCGCCCTCCTTCATCCCTTCCCCCGTTCCCCTCTCTCGCCAGTACGGTGTGGGAGGCGGGATGTCACGTGCCAGTCAGAGCAACTCTGGTGCTTTTCGGTGTTCGTTTCTCTACTTTAAACTCGCATCAAGTTTGAAATTAGGAGGCAGAGGAGTCACGCAGCCGCACTCGCCGCTCCACACAATAGGGCAAGGTACAAAGACGTCACTTAACTCGTGGTTCTTTGAAGCGTTCAGTGGTCAAATGACATTTGTTATAATTTTGCATTTAGAGTGCCTTATATTTATGCCTGTTTTTATAATGTTTCATTTAACATAATGTATTCTTTGAGTAATCGAGGCATTTAGTGTAAATGTAAATGTATAGTTTATTTACCTTTTAGTATTCATTTGTCACATGATGAGATTATATATGCAAATACGTACATTTCAAAGGTCATAGTTTTCATTTTCAGTGGCCTTACTGTGGCTGAGTGAATTAGAGCAAGCAGTTTATATATTGACATCATCTGCATAGAAAACAGATATATAGCTACAGAACGTATATATATTTCAAATGTTCAGACAGAGTCAGGGAGAGAGACTGCAGGCGACTGCTCTCAGAACTCAACGGAAGAATTACCAGGTCATCAGTACGTGTCTCAAGCCCCCCCAAAAAAGCATTTCACGAAATAGTAACAACTCAGATTTTTATAATCAGACCAATGAAAGGGTTCCCAGATCGAGGGTTTCTCCTTCATGCCTTAGGTATTGACTTCACATGTGAAGCAAGCAGGAGAGTATGAACAAGCTAAATACCGGTTCAGTAATCCTGACAATCCTTAAATAAAGTCCCTTTTCTCGTCATCAACAGTTGCAGACAGGGGTCGTTAGTTCGCCTATGTTTCAGTCTTTGCGTTGCATCTTCTCAGCACCCTTTCTGATGGCTTTGTGGATGTGCATTCCAGGTGCTTTCTTTCCCTTGTTAACTCGAGCAGTTGTGTGTTTTTTTTAATTTTTGTCTGGTGCTTATCTGATTATTTTGTCATCATTTGGAGATAAAAAAAAAAAGTGCTATTGTTTAACCTCATGGTGGCTAATGCTACATTAAGTTCACATCTCAAAACATGTTAATTTCCTCGTTGACTGTTTTCTTTTGTTTAATTTTCATTATTTTCCATATGCATGGTGAATCATTGCAGAATGGCCAAAGCTGGCCTGGTAGGAAGACTTGCACTTTCTCTATCTTTGTACTATGCACTGCCCTATTGATTCTAAACCCAATAATATATTACTTGAACCCATCTATGAAAAAAAGAATCTCCTTAAACGTTCACTTTGTGTGTATGTAAATAACACAAAAAAGGTATCAACTCTTGAAAAAGACAAAAAAAAAAAAAGTTTGTGGCGAAAAAGAGCATCCACTCAGATGCCATGGTCACTCCAGCAGATGACTTCAGAAAATTCTGTCCCCCAACCATCTGTTCTTGTGGCTTTGCCATTCAAGCTTGGAGTGTCATTAACAGAAATAAACGTTGTGTTCTCTGCTCTCTCTATCTATCTCTCGTCTGGATGCATAGACTGAAAATTAAATAATGAAATTGTACAAAAAAAAGAAAAAAATGGCTTGTTAAAAAGATCATACAATTACCTCTGATTAGTTGTAAGCGTAAACTGTTTCTTTCTCGGGATGAAAGGAGTGCTTTTTATTTTCTTACTTAGGTTACATTGGTGGCGAAAGAAGTCTGTATGAAAATCAGTTCTTTGCTGACACAAGTTCCATTTGTTATAAATGAATTCTATTAAAAAATGTCAGTGTTATGCATCGGCGTTTCACTTGTTTCCCTCCACCTCACTCCGTCTGGGAAAGACTGATGAAGCTATTTTACCCCCTACTGGTCTGGGTCCGACATATTATCCACAGCTCCCTCATGAAAGGGGAAATTGAGCCTCACCGCATTTGAATAGATTTCCATCGCTCTGCTTTTTTTTTTCTTTTCTTTTTTTTCTTTCTGTCACTGATGTCAGCCACAATGAATCATCAGGGGAACCTTTGACAAATGAAGTGCAATGTTTTCGAAAGCTGCTTTGTTTTTGAACACAGATTATGGTGTGCCCCAGTGACACAGCGGCGTCGCCCTACAACTCAAAACGCGGTGCCTTTATGCTAAACGCAGTTGCGTGCGATAGCGTTGCGTGCTTTTTCCCCCGCGTTCCTGTTTCAACTTGCAAATGGGCAACTCAAGTGTACAACAAAGCAGCCCACTATAATGAATATCCAGCTCACTTTTGGGACACAACACGTTGAGAAAAAACAAGATTCGAGTTTGCATTACTGCTTGAGATTGGATACTCTTCCTGTGTGCGTGTTCTCTCTGCATACTCCAGATTGCCCCCCGACAATCCAAAAACACGTTTGTTAGGACCCTAAATGACTCGTGAGTGTGAGTATACATGAGCCCTTCTGTTTGAGCCATGCCGCATATTAGCAACCTGTCAAATATACCTACATTTTGTCTTATATTCATCGAGAAATGCGCCAGAGCACTTGGAGAAATCGCATGCTGTGAATTGTTATATTTGCCATTAGATTTGGCTCATTTGTCTATAAAAAGGTAAGAAATACAGGGGCAATGATTTTCCGTTGTCCATCTAACATCCACTGGCATGCACTTAGAAAAACAGAACTAATGGTGCTACTTCACGATGTGACAGGCAACATGTTTCACCAGCAGCACGCTGCAGTGTATGTTTCTCCACAAATCAAAACTCCAAAAAGTACAATAAAGTGCCAATACCCCGAGGCAAGAGAAGTTCAGGAACAAAAAAAAAAAAGGAAGAAAAAATAGATTTTTAAAAACTATTAAACTACTTGACAGCTGGAGAACACAGTCAATAACTGCTTGCCTGGAGAAGTTACTCAGGATTCAGAGAGCTGCCCATGCACTCAATTAGAAAACATCATTCCACATGATAACAAATGACAGATGCCATCAGGTAGTGACTGTGAGATTAAGAGCCATTATTCCCCGAATTTTACCAGGGAAAGTTTTGATGTCTAACAAGCTTCACGAAATCTTCGTCCACACATCAGATCACGATGGCGTCGGGTTGTCATAAATAACAACAAGTGCCTGTCTGAGACGGGAAAGTGTTGTTGTGGGGATGGTGTGTCAGAATCAGTGACATACTGCACAAAGTACAGAGATGATGTGCAGCAGCGGTTCCTGTGGGAGTGACGCTTTCTATGCTGCTATTTGTTTGCGGAAACTTTGCCTCAAACTGAACACATGATATCACGACACATGCTATGTCTTTTTGTGTCCTGTGATGGTCAAAAACCAAAAAAAAGGCAGAGTTTGACCAAAAACATTCCTTCTTATGTCGACAGCATTTCTCCTTCAGCAGAAATATGGGAGCTCAACGAGACAGCTGGTTCTGAGTAACACATTACTGCACATACATGATTACATATGACATGTAGGAAAATGTTCACAGATTACTTCATGGCAAAAGCAATTATTGCTTCACCTTGTTTCTGACAATTTGATGGAAATTGGCTCAAATGAATTCCTGACTTTCTGGAGCAGTCACTCGGCTGCAGATGTCTGTTTCGCACCCGACGCCAACGCAACAAAATAACGAACTTCTACTGTCATCAGATTTTATTTTTCACCGGAGACTGCACTTCAGATGTGTCGAGCAGATGTTCCGTCTCCGTCTCTCAGCATATTTTTTTTTCTTTTTTTGGGAGCGGAATTACGAAGCCAACCAGCCAGTCACAACACTGCGCACGAGTCATTTCTCATTTGTGCCCCACCGCCAGCCTCCCACCCACCAGTCCCCTCCTTTTAACTGCGACAGCTTGCCTGAGTCCCCCAGTGTTTTATTTTCAACATCCTAAATTTGAAGGAACGCGTCCAAATGAAAGCTCGGGTGTCGTGCGGCTTTGTTGTCATCGGCGCTGAGTGGGATTTAAGAATGAGACGTTCCTCTGTACTCTCTCAATTCTGAAAGAAGAAAAACTGTCTGTACCCGACTCTCCCGGCACAAGAAATTACATAACCGTGTGTTCAAAGAATTCAATTACGTTAAGACATTGCTTTGATCAAGAAGTCGTTGCATCCACCTCCCAGAGTGGTCTTCACGCCCTGCTCCCGTGTTGGTAATCACATGTGACCACTCCAGAACTAGCAGAAAAAGAGAGTTACAGAAAGACCCGAGTTGATGAATAATTTTGCACTTTTTACAGACACAAAAGGCACACTGTTGAGTTTGTTTTCTTGGAGAGTCCACTTCATTTGGACAAGTGTGAAACCTCATCTTAACACTGCTGTGGACCACCAGCAGTGAACTGGTCTGCCTTAAAAACATGGATCTCGATGACTGTGCAAGCTTACCCCGGTGTGCAATCGTGAAATATGATGGTATGAAAGCACAATTGGTGTGTTATACTTTAACACAAAACTTTGATCAATAGGTAAATAAATCAATCAAAGTACTATAACATTAAACACATTAATATTCACCTTTGAGGAATGAGTCTGAAATGGTTCTGGATAAAAGCTACAGTCTTTCAGCTCGTTATTGCTCCCTAAGGTTTCATTACATCACCCGTAATATGTAACAAAACTGATCAACTGAAAACAAGATTTATTAGGTGACTTTGACGAGCCTATGAGCCAATTTTGTTTCTCCTAAGCGAACTCTGTCTGTTTTTGAAGGCTCTTACCTCATTCATAACCTTTTCATACGATTTGGCATCAGACACATCTGCGCTTCCAACAAATGTTTGTGAAATGTTACCCTGTTTACAAGTCCTTTGATGTAACATCTTTGGAGTGTGTTAGATAACAGGAGAGGACTCGGTTTCATCTTTTCAGCTCTTTTTTACAGTGTTTTAAAATAGATTCCACCTCACTATGAAAAACACCAACAATGATGACTGTAGCTACATACTGGGACCCAGTTTTCCCACTCTGGCTTGAAATTTTGACTGGATTTCAAACTCTTCTCTCATCACTTCAGGTATAGCAAAAAAAAAAAAAAAGAGCAGGATATTCAATTACCGGTTAAACTAAGAGCAGCTCAGTCATTATTGTGTCAGTTTGGAGTTTGCAGTGTCAAGAGTGAAATCCCAACAGTGATTTTATATACTTGTTAAGGGCAAAGCTCACACCAATTCACTGTCACAGCTGGGTGACAGCAAAGCTAATATTAGACTTGGGAGCTAAGCAGCTGAGTAAACAGACATCGAACTTCCTGGATCCTTGGCTTAAATGGACTAAAAGGCATAATGCAGAACAAGTGGAGCGACTGGGTGCTGCAAATGAAACGTACAGGGAGGGGTCCACGACTTGTGTTAACCCCTGGGGCGGACATTTGGGCAGCAGAATAGTGAAGACTGTTGCCGTACCACAGCTTGACAGGCACCATGCCCCAAAGCAGACTGAGGATGATGATGATGATGATACATATGGGGATAGTCAATGGAGCGGGCTCCCAATTCAGCGATGAGGACCCCAGATAAGGGAAGGCACTGCTGCTGCTACTGGTGCTTTGTGTGCATGTTGCATTAAAGCTACTTTGGGGGCATAAGGGAGATTTGACCTTCGGTTATGTCTGCCAGAGGGATACAAGGAAAAGATGCAAACACTAATGGCCAATAAAAGCATCTGTGCGATTGTCCATTTTTGTTTGTCGGAGTGCAAATTAGGACGAGGCAGCTCAGTGAAAACCTCTGAAGAGTGCGTGTGTTTTCAACTGAGTGCCCAAGGAAAACAAGAGGGAGCGAAAATGGGGAGATAAATGACGGAAATGGAGGGGGATGAGGTAGAGACAACTTCAGTGAAAAGGTTGACTGGAGAAACGACAGAGATGGTGAGAGAGGGCGAGGGAGCGATCCGGCCTGAGCCAACAGTTGCCGCAGTGTATAAACCTCTGAAGGTTAATTTCTCCAGCTCAGCATCTTGCCAATATCCCTGCAATCAGAACCTCTGTCGGCCGGCCATCTGCTTCCCCTTCCCTCTCTGCCTGCACTACTGATTCCTAGTTGGCTTCATGTGGGAGTGGACATGCATCAGGGCGCTTTTAAGCACTAATGTCTGAATGTGGAAACGAGACAGAGACTGGGGTGTTCAGGCTTTTTGATTGTGCACCAAAAAGCCCTCTCATCCTTTGTTGAATGTTTTCTGATCAGACAGTGTGCACATAACTAAATGGCCACATTAATAGATGTGTCAGACTGAAGGCCAATCGGACTGCAAATCAAATTTCAAATGAGATTCACTGTTCAGCCACTTAACCAAGGGCTTCCAAGTTATGGCACTTTCCCATATGACCAAAATAACTGATATTTTGGTTCACACAATAAATCTCACATGATATGGGCTGGCTAAGGTGAAGTGAAACTTCACAGCACACATCAATTATATTGTCAAGCCTAAAACGTATAAAAAGGAAATATAATTCACGAGCCCCCCTGACAGCTTTTTTTGTTGCAACCCAAAGCAATAATACACCTTCAGTTCAGTGCTCAGCTGCAATCTTTTCGTACACTGCCACTTCACCAGGGGGATAAGGAGAAAGGGTATATTTTTTGTGACCTCAAAGGACACTGTGTCAATTATTCTGAGTAAGGCCCTGTGGAGGACTTCATTCCCTAATCAAAATAACTGGCCAGGGCAGCAGAAAGTGAATGG
>JAUESE010000067.1:4842307-4876529 GCA_032274725.1 Malacoctenus triangulatus
CAGAAATACTCGCAAGAAACAAACAACATCGATGATGACGACTTGGACCATCAAAGAGCTTCTACCTGTGTTACAGACACTGTGCAGGCTGGATGTTGCCTCATTTCTCCCCAAGTTGGCGAGTTGTCATCAAACCTTCACCTCAGATACCTTTTTCAACAGAATTTACATTGTTCCGCCATCCAAAACCATCCTTAATGAAATCATATCTGCGAGAACTTAATATGATAATCTCAATTATGATCAGTTGTTGGGGTGTGAATATGGCATGACTTCTGTAAACAAAAGTAGTTCTGCTCAGTGGCAGGATTCACTTCCAAGCCTTCCGAGGAATAAAATGTTTTAATAGCCTCCTTTCCTGTTAATGATATTCCGTTCGTTCTTAACACACCATTGCACAGATATTGAAACCATTCATTTCTGTAATAGGGAAAAGGAGTCCACGGAGAACTCAATCTGAATGCTGTATTTTTGACAGTTAGTTCACTGTGATAACACTTTTAACTCCCCGCAGCATCATCTCTTCAATGGATTTACTGATTTTATAGATTTTCCTGAACCTTCATGTTTTGCTTTGGTCAGTTTCATATTTCAGCCAAGAAATTCCCTTCAGACTTCATTGACATTCTGTATCGTCCACTGCAGCACGGGAAGAAATATTAAAATGTGATAGGTGGCTTTGGTAAGCCCAGGATCACATTGAGAATCACAGGTCAGTGCAATAACAGTGTCCGGTACAAACCATACAGCAGTGCATCACTGTATTTACAGCATTTTCACTGCAGACATAACATTGCACCCTTTCAAAGACCTGAAGAGTTATTGAAGGGATTCCTGAATTCCTCACACAACACCTGGAAACAGCAATGTCTCAACATCCCAACATGAATAATATTTATACTTCATCTATAGTCATTTATTCTGTCCAGTCCAATTCAAATCATTCTAAAACTATGAAGGGGATAATCCAGAAATAACTCCAGTAATGATGGAAAATAAAGTACCAATTTTGATCCCAGATTCCCCATCAAGATGCATCAATATATCATAACCTCAAACTAGTCACAAAAAAGTAACATTGACGCCACATTTCAGGCAGTGCAGCACTGTGATGTAATGCATGGAGTCAGCAGAAGCACGGCCTAGAGCAATGAGCAGGACCAAAAAAAAAGCAGCTAAAGCTAAAAACGAGCCAAAAGGTGCAAACGGCACCTGCAGGACACTTTATTGAGTGTCGACCAAGTTAAGTAAAAGGCTTTTTTCAGATCGATAGACAACACATTAACCTTTAGCTCTTCAACATGCCGCGATCAATACGCTTACACAGTTAACTCACTCTGCAAGACTGCCGTGATGCTTGTGACGGGAACGATCTGAATGTCATCTTATTTCATTGAAGTTAGTTGAAATAAATGATTGAAATCCAGACAAAAGTTATGATTTATAGCTCTATGTTTGACAGATGTTTGGTCATGCAGTCATCTGTTTCACTAATAACTGTCATTCCCAGACTGCAAATCAAATTTAATTGTCATATTGGTTACATTACCTAAAATAAAGAAACAGAAATGACAGAAAATTCAAAAAGATTTCCAGCACCATGCAGGACAAAGACAACATTTGATGTCTTGACCCTGACCTTCTGGGTCCTGAGGCAGCACCAGAAGTGACCAGTGGATGATGACAGTTGCCTGCATTAAATTCACATTCTCCCTATGCTCATGATAAATGCACCAACCCACAAGGTTTGAAGCGCAGTCATCTGTCCTTGAATCTGCAGGGTATGTCCCAGCATTCTTCCCCTTGACAAATCTGCCAATAGAGACCATTTGAACACACTTATCTCTTTGTATACAAATTGGTTTGAACCAGCAAAGGACAACAACAGATTGTACTTATCTGGGAATGCCGTTCCTATGTGTGCGTTTGAGTGGCAGGCGCACACCGCCAGCAGATTTTGTCTATTTTAAATTACACTGCGCTGCAGAATGTGAAACTGATTTGTCATAACAAAACAATTGTCAACATGTTGGGTTTTGTTATGTTTAATGCAGCTCTCCGGAGAAATAGTGTTTCCACCGAGCTTTGCAAAGTGCTGTGCTGTTATTGCAGCGCAGGGTTTGAAGGAACATATAATATAGTCAGCTGAATATTATTGAACTCACAAACAGCCAAAAGGTGAGCACGGTGGAGTAAACAACAGGATCCGCGTACAAACACAACGATTCTCATTTACTACTGAACGACAAAATGAAACTGGCTTTTACTGGGAAGTTTTCGTGAAATGGTAATAAAAAAAAGCAAGGAACTATAAGAAACATAGTATAGACTGTCTATCTGTACTTCTCTTCACTCATGTGTGTACCCTGAACTATCTCAACATGTCATCTCATCAGTTAATTTCACACTTCACTTGATACTTTGTGATGCAACAGGAAGCCATCTTGCTGCGGTCTTGCGTAGTCAGCCCAATCAGTCACAACGAAAATGAAGTGAGGGAGCGTGTATAAGCAGTTGCTGGAATTAGTGAATGAATTGTGGCATAATAGTTTCAGACTGCAGCAAGGCGAGGGTGAGGTAGATAAGGAAAGGACGTTCTGTGATTGTGTGTGTGACTGCGTGCGAGTGTGTGGGTGAGGTGGGGGGTGGGGGTTGTGGTGATTGCCTTTGCAGACCGTAGAGGGGACAATCTGGACGGAGGCTCAAAAATCCAGAGTAATAGTGCGCTCCTTATCATATAGTCACATGATTTTATGACTGAAGGCCAGCTCGTCTCCCAGGGCCGCTGACTTTGAAGCAGGTCATCTGAGCATCCTACGTTTCAGCAACATCCTTAGTTCTGCTTTCCTTTTATTCATGCATGTGGCATTTTGCATCCTAAAAGGTAACACAGTCGCTATCCAACTGTCTGAAATTGTCCCTGAGGTGAAATACAAGTCTGTAAATTGACATCCTTATTAACTGCAGTGAAGGAATACCTTCCTGCAACACTCACTAATCCAAGAGTCGATCTGATTTCAGTGCTTCATAATTTGCATGAAACTTCACCTTGCTCCAAACATGCAGAGGTAGGCGAAAATGAGATTTATGCTAAGTTCGGAGATGAGTGCCGTCGCACAGACGGAGCCGCTGTTTGTTGTCACGACAGAGAGGAGCACGTAGTGACTGCGGCCAAAGAAGACGAACTGAAAAGCCTCTCCAGTGATCAACCCAAAACAAATACTTGCTTAGTAATCATCATGGATTAGAAGGAAAAATAAATCTTAGATCAACCTTTTCCAATCATGTCACAATTTGTTTCCAAAAAATGTGATACAAAGGTTATCACTGGAACACTATAGCATGCAATATCTGAAGCTGACTCAATGCCGTGTATACTTCAGAAAACAATTAGAAATTTGTTTTATTGCTATTTATAAGCTACCATCAAACAAACTGATTCTCATGCTCAGTTTGCCTGTGATGGTAAAAGCTGAATGGAAGCTTCTCACAACTGTAACAGCATGCAAAAAAAAAAAAAGGTCCAATGTTGGGAAAGAACATTAGAAATGACTTCCACACTTATGGACCATAAACATGAGAGCAAACTCAGATCAATGAGATTCCATTACCATCCTATCTCATTTCCCAGAGCTGAATTGGAAATGGGTTAGAGATGGATCGTGTCATTACCAATTCCAGCAGATCCACGGGAGCCATACATGGGAGTGAGTGAGGAAGGGTGTGTGTGTGTGCGTGCTTGCGTGTGTGTTCATCCTATCTGCACCCGCTGCCAATGAATAGGTTTTTTAGCGACAACCAGAGAGGTGAGCAGGAGTTCATGCACTATCACGACCATCACAGTTAATATGCTTGCCTCCAGACGCAGAGCGGCCAGAGGTTTCCAAAGAAAACAAGGTCTTACAAGTTTTGCTTTGGTATGCCCAAAATTGCTTTTTGATGATTATAGTGCTTACATTTTGAAAATAATTATGACTGAAATATCTCCTCATTTAAAGGGGTATTTATGAAACAAGTTTACCGCAGGCACCATCAATTATTGGACAACAACAACAATAGCCTCCACTCAAACCTTAGCAAAGTACCCTTTCAAGGTCTATTTTTCTCGGTCACCTCCTCTGTCAAAGCTAAGTCAATGTTAAACTGTGGTAAGAGACTGGGTATTTAAAAGGTGAAAGGGTTACTCAGAGAGCATCACATCACAGTTTAGTCTGACTATTGTGAGGTGCATGCTCCAAAGTCTTAGTGTGATATTTATAACTTAGATATTATGCAAACCTACAGCATAGTCATGCCGAGCCAATGTTAGAACGCAGAGTTGACTGTTTATCGGCATCAACACTCAGAAATCTGCCAAATCAATAGAGGCCTCAAGTCTGAACGGGGTTTATATCAAACATTATTTACTGCATTTTTTTTATTACAACATCTTGAACAAGCAAAAACAGACATGCATCTTTTTGCCAATAATGAGAAACTTTAAGAGTTTAAAGCTAAGTGAGTGTCATTAAAAAAAAAGAGGCCACAATCAGTATGGTCACTTAAAATTGGAAAGGTTAGACAATAAAACACTGATATGTTTTAGGTAATATGCAAGGATACCAAAACCCTGGCGGAGAAACAGGAGAGTTATTGTGCATCTAATTTGCCTTGCATGCAGAAAAAGACCCTGCTGAACTTTGCTCAGTGTGCCGAGGCTGCTTTGCTCAACAGCAGTGAATGTAAAATTAGAAACACACAGGCCAAAAGAATCTTGTCTGCCCTGTGTCAAGAGGACAGTGACACTAAATAGCTTGTTAAATCAGTTTGTGCATCCTGACAACAGAGAGAAATGACAGGATAATCACTTGGAACAAATTGTGCAGAAGTACACTGAGTCAAGTTAGGAAGAAGCAGAACAGATGATGAGCAGTTATGCCAGAGCAATTTGGCATCCGAGTTTGGACATCGAATACAAACCGAACACACTTCTTTGATGGGGAAAGACCCGATTCTACGGGTGAAAGGCTGTGATGCAGCTCATAGATTGTCTCTCACGGGCCAAAAATAGGAAGGGCCAACTTCTTTTACATTACTCTCCCTCGCCAACATGCGGATTTCCAATAAGACAGGCCTGCTCAGAACCGTGAGCGAAATGAGACGGGAGCTGTCGTCTCCTGTAGAAGCCAACATGCAGTGAACAACTACAGTCAACAACAGTGATGACAGCTGGCAAGGCAACAATGACACTGTGCACATAGAAGCCAAAAAAAGAGTGTCTCAGCACTGTTCAGCCTAATGTCAGCATCAGCACACAGAGAGACCAGAAAGAGAAGCCCAGCCACTCTGACAGACTCTCACACCTTAATGTTTACTGGGCTCTCTCGGTCCCATTTCTGCGGTCAGACTGCCACTATTACCTACAGTTTATATCGAGATGTCGCCACAAAACAGAGATCAGAGCATCCTTCAAATCCCTGGAGCTCACTCAACATGGTCTTGCCAAAACAAAAGTTTCTCAGAATACCTGCTTCCAACCTTCCCCAAACTACAGTAAAAGAAATTTCCATTAAATATGCATTACGTTCTACTCACCAGCATGCAACTTGCATTGCTAATTTTCTTATACTGACTACTCTAGCAGCAGTGCTGAATTAATTACAATCCAATTAAACTATTTGCTTAAAATTGCAAAAAAGATTATGCCAGTAGCATGTGACAGTAGACTGCAAAAGGTGTCATCTTTCTTCTTTGTTATTAATCCCACATCTTGCCTTCATTCATAAAGCAGTTGCCTAAAAAGTATTTGCTGTATTAAAAACTAGAACCGAACCAGGAACAGTGTGTCAGTAAGCCAACAGAGTGTGAAGCAGAGACGTGATGCAGTTATTTCAGGATACCTGATGATTAGGTTTGATGCACATGCCCTCCAGTGACAGGATAAAGCAGCTTTAATGCTAAGAAGGAATAAAATAAATTACATCAATTGCTGTAGTAAAATTTTAATGACTAATAATCTCATTCATCTGGGGTCCACATTAAGATGAACTAGAAATTTGAGTGGAGACGTTTAAATTTATATTAATCAGATAAAGGCATTCCCTCCTGTTAATTATATTTATGGAGAAAAAACATCTACAACGCAACCACTCATTCAGTTCAATGAGGAGACGTGGCCTTTGCATAGTCATAATTACCGTAGTCTTAAATATATCAACTTGGCGTTCGATTGTAAAAGAATTGTCAGTTTAATTGTTCTACCTCGAGCCGTCTTGTGATTTAGATCTTGTGACCAACAGTACAGCTTCCATTGCTGTGGGGCACCAAGGAGGACAAGCCTATAAAGGCTTGTCAGACACTTTTTTTTTTCCAGAGGACGTAAATCAGTGAGGTTCAGCTGTATAAAGAGTTTAACTGAGTGGTAATCGAGAAGGCTCAATGCCAGGCACAGTATGTCTCAAACTTGGGAAGAACCCAAATTAAAGGTCATGACCCTCTTCATGAAAAATGCCAACAATAAAGTCTTCAGGCTGTCTGCATCAACACGTCCCTGATTCACCTGTAAAGCTACATGTGAATATAAGTGTTGATGCAAACAAATACAGTTGACAACACGCCACCATCCTGAAACATGTAATCCAACATGAGCCTCACATGACCTCAGATCCAACAAGGACTTGTATTTCCTAATTCTTGGTAAATATGACAGATCCTCTTATTGCCCACAAAGCCTAATGCGAGTAGTGTCCTTTGCGCATTCAGAGTGAATCACTCTAACATTTAATTACAACCTGAACGCTTCACAAAACATTTTCAAAATGCCATTTCTGAAGCACTCCCTTTGCTATCAAAACAGGCGACTTCATTTTCAAGCATCTGAGCTGGAAGGAGCAGGAAAATATTGAACGACGGGAGACGGAGTAAGTGTGGTGGTGAGGATGAAACAGAATCATGTTGGTAAAACACAGGAAGTGGGGTGAGTTGGTAAAGACCAGATTAGACAAACTACAGACAGTGGTACTTTGATGAGCAGAGCGGCCCATATTTATGATTAAAAATCGTCCGCTTCTCTCTGCCAATAAGCTCTTATCTGTACTGCATGCATATAAGTCTGATAGGGCCTCTAGCCATACTGAAAGATAACAAAAATAATTAGCTAACATTCAGCTTTGAGCAGACGGAAATTTTTGTCTCACGGAAAAAAGAAAAAAATACATCGGAGGAGCAAGATACAGAAAGGAGCAGCAGTTTTACTTGCACTTTACTCTCATATTAGATGCTTGTTTGTTTGTGTACGCACTCGTCAGAGGTGTACGATTTCTCCTCGGTGTGTGCAGGCAATCTGATACACACACACTCAAAACCGCTCGGTGGTTTTCCTCTTTCGAGTGACCAAAGGACGATGGAGTCTGAGATGAGCATCGGACGATCCTAACCTGCACAGTAAACCTGAGTCTTTATAAATATGTTCAGCACTGCGCGTGGATAATCTAATCCCACTGGCACTGTGAAGCAGCTTGGAACGAGTTGTGCCCTAAAATATTCAACTACACTCAAGCAACGCTACTTCATAATTGGCCATTAGTGCGGTACTGATCACACTGAGTCTCCTGTCTTGCTTTGAGTGGGCTCACATGATCATAACACCACAGCAGCTTAGTTCTCAAGTCATAAAGTCACTGATTCAGAGCATCGCGCCACAACTCGTTGGCATTCCAGACAAAGACGCTGCTATAAATATATATACTATGGAGGATTTTTCCTGTTGAATTATCCCTCATCCTATCAGCCTACATCTAAACTCAAAGGATTATCCCATCCGCATGCTTTTGCTCAAAGGACATCGCATGCACTCTTGAGCTTCATAGATTGTTTAAACAAACATTCATTTTACCGCTGTATCAAAAAATGTTAAATGTAAAACTGATTTTTTTCTATCAAGCACCTCCAAATAGCTATTAAAAGGACTTACTGTGAAACATTAAGAGGACAGTGCACATTATTAGGGCTCAAAACTACTGAAGTACAAGATTCTCTACTTTACTATAATAGAACAACTGGATTTGAAGAGAAACAGTAGAATCCAGGACTCCAACTAAATATCACAGAGTGATTTGTTGAATTATTCCACTGTCTGCATTACAACTAAATATTCTACAAACAAGTCCTAATGACACCACATCAAAAAAGAATTAAAAAAAAATATACAAAAAACAACAATCAGCAGTCCTCATAATAAATAGATCTTTCATTTATTTTGACTTTAATGTCCATTGCTGTTCAATTATTATGTTTGACTATGTTTGATTGTGTATGATTTTACAAGACTTTGAGAATTTATGTAAATTCTGTCACAAGAGATATTTATTTGTAGGATGACAAACAACTATACAATAAATTAGAATGACAAGATAATAAAAAATAAATGTTAAAGGATGTTCCATTTGTAATCTGTGACTTAATTTGAAATTTTAATGGTTGAAAGATGGAAACAAAAATCGCCTAAAGTCACAAAATAAATTTTGTTATCTTTTTTATAGCAATTTTACTTCAGCTTGTCAGAAGAAAGGTATCTTCTGCACAATAAAATTCTCTCAGCACTGTAGTAAAAGTAAAAATATGACCACATTTCAAGAAAACAACAAGTCTTGGGAATAGTAGCTTGTTTTCATGGACCCAAAACAATGTGAGACGGATGCACCTGTGTTTCATGATTCACCAATGCACTCTTAACACTTTGAGTCCCGAAACAAACCCCAACAGCACTGATAAATACCTTTTGTTGCTCCTGTTTAACCACATTCTTAATCTAGTATTTGTTTGACTAACCACACAAGGGTAAAACGCAACAATCCATCCAACCAAGTGTAGAAGATACAAGAATTCTTGCTAGTTTGAGCAAATGCAGCTCTCACAAGGAAACAACAACAAAGGCTGATCTCGGGCGAAGATTCCTTGAGCGCCGTGTGACCATAATTGGATTAGAAAGCTGGTTGCCACAGACAGAAGAGGAGAGATGGAGTAAGAAGCTTTTGCCATTTATTCTCTTTTGTGTGGTTGGAGGTGATTATGACTAATCAATGCTGGCAAGTTTCAGGGAGCTGCCAATGAAAATGAAGCCCTTTGGAAAGCAGGTCCCATTTTGTCTCAATTGAGTCTAAACAGTTTCAGCACAATGTGACTCCACATCAACCTTTATTCATCAAATATCTCTTCCAGATCTCTTTAAAGTCAAACAAGGAGGAAGTAAAGTGTGCCAAATGCATTGTTTCTGTAGCATGAGCATGCTTACTGTATCTGTCACCAGTAGATTGCCTTTTTTATCTTTACAGCAGAATAACAGCGTATGCCTGAAATTCTGTTCACGAGATAACTAACTTATGCCGATGTGAACATTCATCTTCATCTCAACCTGTGGAGAGCCAGCACACTTATCAATCTGATCCATGATAGCCTCTGAGGAGATTCCCTATTTTGGTGTGTGTTACATGAAAATGGCCAACACTTCATGAGCTCTCAGCCAGACCCACTTGAGGAAACGAGGCCAGGGTGCGGGTCGGGGTCCGAATCCTTGATACAAGTGAGGAATAAGAGATGACTGCAGCCCCCTCGCCTATTTAGAGAATACATCATTTGCTGTCAGCTGAAAGTACTCCAATGATGAGAATCAGAGGAAGTGGACAAATGTAATATATACTTTTTTTTGCACTCGCTAAAGTACTTTTAAGGAAATGTTCATGTACTCCACGGGGGCAAATGTAGCATTAAGGCAACTAATTATTCAGTGCGGCATGTGCAAAACATCCCAGTGAAGTCATTCATCCTGGGAACTGAGGTTTCAGAAAGTCAGACGAATATCCAACTGAAAAACACAGCTGTGTTTTGACTACTGTGTTCTGCTATAGTTTGCTCGACTCCGGTGAAATCCCGGGTGCTCGTTTTACGTCTCTGTCTGCTCTGACAGGGTGAGTCATTACTCAAATCCAATTTGCCTGCAAGCCTTTATGTTACCTGCTTTGCTCGTGTGTCTTTCTGTTGACATATAAAAAGCAATCCCTGGCATGTGACCAGCACGTTTCTCCTGATTCGCCCAACATCGGTTGGTGAGGGGGGCAATGGGTGGACAAGATGCCACTTTAACCGAAGGCAAAAGAAAATGAAGCCATTCATCTCCCACTAGGTCATGAAAAGAGATGGGAAACTCAGAGGGGAAACACAGCTCTGCTTTCCGATATATTTCCGGAGATGTGGAGGCTGCGTGGTTGCCTCTCATTAGAGCAGTCCCCCCTCCCATCTGCCTCCTACCCCTGTGGCACCGACTATGGTCTGCACTGGCTGCTGCCACTGTGCCCAGCTGTGAACAGATGGGTGGCACGGAGCAGGCCAATATGTCAGGCCTGATGGTGTATTTCAAGAAATAAGAAGATTTTGCCCCGTGGTGTACTCAGTTCAGATTCAATAAATGCTGTAAAGATCCAGCGAGCATCCAGAGATTGTCGCCCACTTTGATTGCACAGTTTGCCCAGAATTGATACTCCCAATTTTGACTGGGGGAACATATTGTTTCTGGTGAGAATTAAACTGTATGTGTTCATTGCATGTACCTGCAGCTTCCCAGCAGAAACCCTCTGTGAGACAAAACAGGGTGAGTCTGCCATTGCTTAAAGATATAAAGTGAATGATGATTAGATTGTGTAGTTTCTCTGTGTTTACTTGTCTCCTACCAAAACAGTTGTGCAACTATCTCCATGGAGGTAGATACACAAGGAGAGAATGTATTGAGAATGTAATGAATGTAAACCTGGAGAAGAAACCACACTTGTTTTGAAGCAACTCTTCCATCAACACCAGACTGTATGAGGGGAAGTTTGAGGAGATGATGCAGAGCCAATGTAAACAAACTGGACATAGCCAGTGATCAAGCAGGTTAAGGGTCAGATATGACAACTTTCTGTACTGAATTTCTTATCTAAATAGGGACTCAATCACATGCACAGTTAAAATACAGTAATAATGGTAATTGCAAGTACACGAGTACATTTGTTCCCAGTAGTTTTGGGAACACTTCCGAAGGCGCCACATTTCTGGAGCTCTTAAGTATTTTCGAATGCGTTCAGTCAGCGCAGCATTTGCAACAGACCCCTAATGTTTTGTCATTTCAACACACTCCATGATGCCATTTGTCCATGCGGTCAAGTGTTGCAGCAGCCAGGGCTGCACAGCTTGTCCTCTACCCCCTCCAAAAAACAAGATGGACTCTTCTGATAAATGATTAGCTTGATGAGGAATCATGATCTAGATCAAGAGCAGGCTAATGTCAGCAATCTGTGGAGTCCATCTGTCTCATTACCCCACCGACCACCTCGCTCACTCTGAACCTGGAGAACAGCAGACCAGGATGGTGCAGCTGCGAATGAATCTCTGCGCAGTTATTTGGTTGTTTCTCTCCAGGAAAAGCCTGCGAGATCCTAATGCATTATGTATGATCTGTGTGGTTTCTGCCCTCACTTCCTGTAATCCTGACCCTGAAGCTTGTTTGTGGCTAAATCTTTTCATGGAACAGAGGACTGACTCCTGTAGTTGGAAAACACAAAACAACATGTACCAAATGACCCAAAAAAGATGAAAAAATCTGTGTTTTGAGGCAAAAGTGAGAGAGATTAAATGATTGCCTTAGGGGTCTTAAAAAGTACTGCTCTCATGGTGTACTGACAGTAAAAAAAACCCTTTCTTTCCTGGAGAATGAGTCAAACTGCCAAGATGCCACAATGTTGAATCTGGATCAATATATTTTAATTGGCATATTGCTTTTTAATAAATCTCTCAACCAGTACATCTTGCATACTACACACCACATGAATGGAACAGGAAATATGTCTTTATGCTAAAGTACTGCTGAGAACTATAAAGGAAGTCCCCACTTCACCACCCTGGACAAATGTTTAGTTTGGTCAGTCAGTCCAAATTTATTCATCATAAGTCACCACAGTAATGCACATGGACAAACTCCTTTAAATGACGCACTGCAGTAACAGTCTGCTCTCTCATCATTGTGACCTGATGGACTAATATGGTGACTATTTCTCAACAGTATGCTGCACACGTACTTTAAAACCGATGCAGGAACAAGTGACGGCAAGTCTGCAGACCCGGCATCTTGGATATTGTTTATGGCTCTGGAAGCTGCCTTTGGGTTTGGATGCAATCACCAGACCACAGTCTGTGACTGAGGAAAGGGTCAGGACAGAATGCAGTTTTCCGCTTTTTGAGCATTTCAGGTTAACATGAGGATTCACTTGGAGACACATTCATCATGGTTTTCTTGAGTTGATTGGAATGTGAACCACATTATCTGGATTGCTTTCAGCTGCTTTATACCCTCAAGTCTCATGACAGGGTTGTGCCATTATGTTGATTATGGACTTATTGGTCGTCGGGGCAAAGCTGGAAGATGCATTCCAAAATGTATAATTACTGCAGTGTCGGGATGCTTTATTGTGAGTACTGAGTTAATGTTTTGATTGATTCAAGAACAAAATGCATTATCTGCATGCAGGTGCTTGGACGAAGTTCAATCCAAGATACTTTATTTTAAGTTCAACATCCTGCCTGCGATTTCTTTTTTGTGAATCAATTTTTTCTATTATGTATTATAAAAGATAATTATTCTCACTAATAGTATGTTTTAACAATAGTTCACCTTGTAACCACAATCAATAGAAAGAACAGGTCAAACAACAAAATGTAAATTATCTTGTGGACTCAAGCAAAAACAAATCTCGATTAATAAAAACAATTCCACTCATTGAGTCTGGCACTGTAATGAGATTAATTGTCAGTGACTCATAATACTACTCCGGCCTAAAATCTGGGAGTTTTAAGGATCTTCCTTTGTGACAGGTGAAAGAGAATCCGCTCAGCTTGTCACCAGTCAGACGAAAAATGAACAGTCTTGTTCGATCATCATGAACATCTCACCACTCACAGCCACATTTACATCAGAGACACATCTGAAAGGTGCCTGTCACATGACGACACGTGCAGACAGTGTAAAGAATAATGGTGAATGATATGGTGAATTGGCTCACAAAATGAAGTCCTTGCTCAGTTGAGCTTTGGCATGCCGTGTACCATCCATTTGAATTATCTGCGGTCCAGTGCGCACATCTTGTGTGGCAAACAATGCTCATGTGAAAGCACCAAAAAAGCCTCAGTGCATTATGTGAGCTGGCAGCAGCAAGGCGCGCACGTCGTGCCATTTTTCACCTGTTACATGACAGGGGGTTTCAATCTGTCGCATGTGCAGGTTTTGTTTAGAGGAACTCTTGGGAAACAAATGGCTTTTTGAATGTGATGGATCTTGCATAATACTGCTTGTAAAAAGGGGATGAAGCTGGGAAACCGTGCAGCAGCTTACATCCTGGGTTTAAAGAGCAAACAGAGCAGCACGAGCCACAACAGAAGATGCGTCTTTGCAAATCTTCATCACAGAAAACGGAATGGTGAAAATATCACTCCCTCATTTTGACAATTACTGTCTCTGGCTCTCAATTGCCAAGTATTTAACATGGCCAGCAAGAGGTCTGCTGAATTCGGTGCGTTGCTTTGTGACATCGGATTACAACAGGCAGCCTGTGTGAAATGCATATTTTAAATTTGAAGAGTGGCTCTGGTCACACATCACTTGTCCCCCAGGTACCTGGCATGTCTGTGCAGAATGTAAGGGATGCCAATCCTGCCAGCCTCGACTCTGGCTCTAAGCTGACCCAGGCTGCTGCCGATGGCATTATCACCAGCTTCCCCACCTTCCCTGGCATGTCATGTCTGGCTAATCTCACAGGCTGTTTGTACCTTGGCTTGGAAGAGGCTTGTCATGAGGTCTTAGAGCTGGTGTGAGGACAACCTCTGCACCATGAGAGGGAAACAGGGGGATTTTAAAGTCCTACTCTGCTCTCAGGTTAATTATTAAAGTGCATTTGGGACGATATATATTTGGCTACTTTAGATTGAGACAATGTCAGACCCAGGCTAAGTCAAATTTGCCAAAGATACAAGTAAATGTATTTCAATAGGTTAAAAACACACGAGATGAGTCCTTTTACAGCCATGAGACCTTGTGGAACATTATTACCGGCAGGAGGAGAGACCAGCCAGACTGACAGATCGACAGTGGCTGCAAAAATGAAGACTTATTGCTTGTGGGAAAGGACTCTGAACCTAAAACCCGGAGGCCATACATTATCCTGATAAGTCATGTCGACCCGAGCCAGCGGCCCCATTGTCATGGCCGGCCACCTAATGACGGAAAACTGATAAGCAGTCATACCATGTCACCTATGATGTAAAACAAAAATAGGTCCAATTAATCATATGAATTGCCATTAAAGACAAAAGTGGCTGATGGGATTGACTAGGGCAGGTAAGAGAGCCTAATGAAGAATAATCAGTAGGAGAATCATTTGGATTTGAGTGGAAGAACACGGAGATTCGACTGCCTGGGTAAAAGATGGGGCTGTCTTTGGGAATGTGAGTGAATCAAACTCAAAAACAAAAGAATAATCTATGTTCTTTCACAAAGTTTTTGGTGCTGTGCTAAATTCCTGACGTAAAATGACGCAGTCAAAATCATGCACCAACCAAAGAATGGCTCACAGAAGCACGACACTGTCTGTGGGCAGCATACTGTTTCCAAGGTCCATCATGCATATCTCACATTTAGACAATATTATCTACTGAAAGAAAATGCATTTAAAAGAAAAAAAGCTCTTCAAGTGAGAAAATACATAAAGAATAAAGATAGTTTATCAATAAAGCTTTGCACAAAGAAATCTAATTTAAGCCAGTGAAGAACATCTGATGCAGTGATGTCTTCCCATCTCCAAGCTTGTTAAAGAGAGGGCCGACTTGCTTGCAGACATTGTCGATGCCCCCTGAAATGTGAAATTAATATCTATATCTTTGGGGCCAGCAAGGAGAAACAAGTATGATTGTGTGCACAGCAAGTCATTTATTTAGAGATCCCATTTACATCTGAGAGACATTTTCGTCACTGAGCTGATCAATGGATAAATACCAGCGCAGTCAACATAGAAAACAACAACAGGCAGTCAAAGATGTGCTGGAAGACTTAACGTTTAATGCCTGCGAGTCTTTGCCAGCCTGGTTCTTTTTATTGATGCATTGCTGCATATTCAGGCCCACCTGTAAGCAGGTATGTGCATCTCCATATGCATGCATCATGTAAACTGACACAGAATATGGTATTGCACTACTAGAGGTTAAAAAAACCACAGGGACCTTTTAAATCATTATTAGATAAGGGAGTACTGCGGTGATATCGCTTGCCCTAGGAAAGTCTTTTGTCCATATATATTGTATGTGTTAGAAGGAAAAATTGAAATAGCATGCAGTTACAGGAACAGCACTCCTACACTGTTTTCTTTAAACCCCCATTAGCGTGAGAGACCTACGACAGCTCAAATGGAAGTTTTATGTCTTTGGGGTGGAGGTAGGTTCTAATTGCACAGTCCTCTGCATTGTAAATGTGTAGGTTGCGTCGACTGACGATGTGATGACCTGGCAAACTTACTTCATCTTGCCATCATATGTGAAAGGAATGAGGACACACTCTCGCTCTCTCACCCACGAACCTTTCCGTTACATCCGCTGCCTGATTATCGCCTGGATCGAATACATAAGCATACAAAAAGCACTTAGCTGTACATTAAATAATTGAGGTAATTTATCGAAAGCTATCTGTCTATTTGCATCGGAAATTGTAACAACTTTTGTCCCAGTAGTAATGAGAGCAGGGGAAGCGGTGAAGAAAATGCAAGAGTGCTTTTTGGTCCCAGGCTTTTATCATTTTCTCTACTTTCACCTTGTTAACTTGACTTTTGTTCTTTTAACCAATTCTTTTTTTCATTCCTCAGCTACATATGCGTCTCCACGACCTCATTTAATTCCCTCTTTTTTCTCTGTCTTCACCCTTTCTCCTGTCCCCTTTTTTTTCCTTCTTTGCACTCTCACTATCTCGCTCCCACAGAGGGCACAGAAGCACAATGTTCTGGGTGCTTGCAAAGCATCTGGCTTCTATACATCCAGCCGGCCAATATGTTTGCTCGTACAAAGTCTGTACAAAGTGCGCTGCTTGCTTGAGTTGTCAAATACAAATTACTGGCCAGCAGGAGTCTGAGCTTCACTGCAGTTTCTCCAAACCTCATTTCCACGGATTTACTTTGTTTACAAAAAAATAGAAGGAAACAAGACTACAACCTGTTCGATAGTTCGAGTTGACACAACGGAGACTTTTAAAGGAGTTACAGGATAAGGAAATGGTGCGTTAAACTGTGATGTTCCACCATAACAGCTGCACTTGTCATGCAGCATTGCCAGCGTTTTTGTCACGACACTTTAGTGAAGTCAGCATCAGAAATTAGAGTGTAATCCTAAGAAATGACAACTAAAATTGAATCGCTGACCTTGTACATCCTATACTGATGAAACTGAAATGAACTTTAGTGCAGCGGGTCTGTCCAGCACACAGAGCTCCTGAAATGGAAAACACAAAGCTCCCACTGACTTTCTCTGCCATAAAAGCTTTTGGTCTGCTTGCTTTGGATGACAACATCCATTGCAATGAGCAGCTGTTGAAGAACATCATTAGTCCTCTGAGCCATTTTGTCTCAGATTCCACTTTAAAGAAGCACAGCTCCTGCAGTGAAAAGTTGTTCAAGCAAAGCTGACAATACAGGATCTCTCTGTTCAAGCAAGGAGTTGTATTGACGTCTGAGAGCAATCAGTTCAATCTGTTGATGTAATTCAATATTCACAATACTTTTAGTTTTTGGACAGTCTTCATAAAAAATCACTGACGTCACATTGCACATTCCTACTCCTGATGTTCAAAGTGCTCCCATATCATGTAAATTGGTCACAGAGACATGTGAAAGGCACCTTTCCTTTCTGCCATCACCCTCTTACTCATTCATTTCACAGGCTGTTAATCATTACTGTGATTATTTAATTAAATAACTTAGCTTTTTCTGCAGGCCCGAGTCTACAAAGTCTGTGCAGTTGCCATTAGCAACGGTGTATGTGCGCTTGGGGGGGAGGGGTGCGACATAATGACAGCAGAGACGTCTGTAGGAGTGGCGCGAGGGGCGGCTTGTGTGTCCTTTCTCACCAGCCCGCAGTTGGATTCGCTCGACGGAGATCCGCTGATGTCGACAAAGTTTCCACTCCGTTTCATTGATTAAGCTCACCATGAGGACAACACGCCACCCTGCCATATATTACAAGTCCATCTGCAGGACGATTAGTGCCTTTATAGACACATGAACATCATTTTCAGAGGCCACAATTGGTTTGGGCAGGCAGTTCTCATCAAAATAAACGATGATTAGCTTGTTAATAACTGTTTTGCTCCGACTGTTGGGCTGACTGCAAGAGGCTGCATTTGTTGGCTGAAAATATCAGGTCACATTTACTTATAACTGGATCAGAATGTGAAGGATTTAGCTATACTGCACAAGCTATACTGAAGGGACAGTGTGCACTAACAATATGATCACATTTATATCAAGTTGCACATCCAACTTTTAAATGCCTGATTAATCTTGCATTGAAATATTTTCATTCAGAGAGAGATAAGTTTAGTTTAATGAGTTGGTTCCATTGTGCTAATACGACAATGTGGCAGTTATTAGTGATTAACTTTATAATTAGTGAGTCACTTACACGCTACAATCCCCAACTACAAAACTCCCAGGATATGGCTCATCCACTTCCTTGCTATTGGCAATCAAAGACCACTACAAACTGCTCAAGATCATGAGAACACTCTGTTATTGCTTTGCATCGAATTGAAACATACCTGCTTTGCACCCTGTGTAATCTTGCGGCCAAACAAAAAAGAAGCATCAACTGACAATCGGCCCGTACTGACTGGAGTTGCGATCGTAAAGTAGTAATTGAAAGAAAAAAAACGATTGTTTTTTTTCTTGAGGCAATGCCGCCAGAAATTGCTGTTACAATCAACAACAAAAAACCCCAGAGAAGACTGCAATCAAACAAACAGTAAATGTTGAAATTCAACACATGCAGCTCGCTCATTTCCGACGGAACAAGAGGCAAAAAGAGCCTAATTAACCAGAGTAGAGGAAAGATATGTCATTGCATTTGTTGGCCACAGAGTTGAACAAATCTAAATTTTTACTGGACCACATCCAAAGTGGTACTACTGTAAAACTGCTCCGGCTGACTGTGCCATGCTGGTTGTCCTCAAAAATCGATTTCAGATGTCAAGGACCTGCAGGCTATAACACAACTTCTGAAAGTCTGAGAGATAAGTCAACTTCCAGGCCTGTGTCCTCTCAGTGTCTTATTGAGCAGCTATTGGCAGCTTTTCAGAGGAGTGAGGCCCTTCAGGTGCATCCACTCCCAGCAATAGTGTTCCATTCCTCTCCATTAATTCATCATCAATATGGATCCATCTTTTGTTGATGGTGGCATGCCTGCCCCTACTTCGCCCTGCCACCCTGCCCCTGACGATCCTGCCTGAATAAAAATGAAGCCAGTTTCTTCCAGCGGTGGCAGTCATTGTGCCATTTGTTGAGTAAAACACACAGGTCCATTATTGAAGTGTCACGATGCTGTGTGTTTGGAATGCGACAAATCACCGCGAGCTGTCACCCCGGCAGTTTGGTGGCATTACTCTCAGCAGAGAGGAACGCCGTTAATGCTGAC
The DNA here is from genome assembly GCA_032274725.1 of Malacoctenus triangulatus. NCBI lineage: Eukaryota > Metazoa > Chordata > Actinopteri > Blenniiformes > Labrisomidae > Malacoctenus > Malacoctenus triangulatus. The sequence goes on from JAUESE010000067.1 coordinate 4,861,034, forward strand.
AAACACTGTAGAATGAGGGTCATTTACCACACATCCATTAAGCAGGTGCCAATACTCCTCCTGCAGCAGAGACATCTCTCACTTTCACAGGGTCACGTTTGCATTTAGCTGCTCTGCATCTTCTCTTTTGTAAATTCATAAAAAAAGGATGATCACAATTGATATGTCAAAGCATTATTTGTTTATTGAGTGTGTCTTATATTGGTCAATTGACTGCAATTAGGTGAGAGTAGCTGGTTTTCAAAAAAGTCCCATCCCTCTGATTCTCACCCTCCTCAGCAAGAAATTATCCAACTGAAGGACCGCACGTTTGTTGTGTGTTTTCATGCAGGAGGGGGGAAAAAAACACGGAAGCATGTTAATACGCCTTCTCTTCGGGGGATAAACAAAAAAAAAATCACACCGTTTCAAATTCCTATTCAGAGATTCTCCTCAAGGCTCTGCTTAAATCTCATTAAAAAGTCTAATCAAATGACAGCAATAGCATAACATGTAAAGTTAATTTGCTAAATATTTTACTTGATGAGCAGGAGACCATAACAATATGAACCCTCTTGGCCCCGACGAAATATTACCGATACGATCACAGACGACTTCCAAGCAACACTCACCTCATTAGAATTTGGAGGAAAATGTAATTTATGACTTCACTCTGAACTCTTTTTTTTTGCCCTTCTTCTGTCTAATTGTTGATATTGCCTGAAGGCGCCTTCTTTGTTGGATTTCTAATTTACGTAAATGAGTGAAAATCATTTTCGCTTTTGTCCCCACCCCCAGGAAGTCAGGTGTGGAGAAACTTATTTCCTCAGACAACTGAGGCTGCACAGTGCATTTGCTGGAAGTCTCTCTAACGAAACATGATTGTAATCCTCCTATAGAGGCAGATTCCAAAATATACATTTTCTGTGACATTTTATCAGTTCCGAAGTGATGGATGGGTAAGACATTTCAATTCTGACATGAAATATGAATCACTGGAAGTGACATTTGCTGACCTGTTCCCATGTGAAGAGTATAAAAGGTCCTCTTTGAATAGACAGCTTGAGTCTCATAAATATGACATAGAAGCACCTATGACCAATTTTGAGGCTGGCGCAGGGCACTGAAATAAAACTAACACTGCTAATCTGCACATTTCATGCATCATTAAAACATCAGTTCAGAGAACTGAGGAGAAGGTCATCTCAAAGTAGCATGCTGTTACAAATGGTGTGTAATCAGCCAATGAATGATCAGTTTGGAGTTTTGAAAATGCAAATTTGGGAGTAGCTGAACAGGCTACATTCTTTAAATGCGACGGTCTGTATGTGTGCGTCACTTTGCATGCTCCAATGGATCCTGTATCCCAGTGAAAACATTGAAACCACTGGTTACTGAATAACAGGAACTCCTATAAAGTACACCTTCCAAAAACTTTAGCCATGTGTTTTATATGACGGTGGTCCTTGTGGTGAAAATGATGCACCACAAAAGCAATGCAAGGAACCATTCATTATGGCCAGTGCAGCTACCTACACAGGCACAAAAATCCAAGTCTTCTATATTCAAAACACAGTTATACGCTGCAGCTATGGGAAAAATCACTTGGTATATATGTCACATTGAAGTATTACATTCTTAATGAGAAAGGAAATCGCAATCCCTTTCTAACTGTTCTCTTTCAGGCTGATAAAAGTTAAAGCTTTTTTTTAATACATCAATGAGTTAAAAGAACATTTTGACAGCCTGCCTTCAACTTCAGCTCAACAATAAACTGAAAATGCAGACTTGAACAAGAAAAACATGGCTAAGTTAACCTGTAATAAACCCAAATCATGTACTGCAGTAGGACAATCCTGTTTGAACACCTTAAATGTATCATACCTAATTTACAAGTGCAGCTTTGCATCATTTCTTCACTGTTTAACAGAAGAAGAACTTGAGTAGAATACAACCATGGATCCATTTGAGTCACTTGACAAAAGTCTGAATGAACAACAGTGATGGAAGGCTACGTCCGTTTCAGGCTGGTAATCAGCAGCCATTTCTTTTTTCGGACAATGGCAACAACTATAGCAAAGGTAAGGGAGCCAGTGTTTCGCTGAGGCATTTAGGAAGAGCAAAAGGCAAAACACAGCTTCCATAAAGCTAATCTTTATCGGAGGTTAAACGCGTTAAATTATTGCACCGTTTCCAGGCTGCAAATTATGCAAGCACCTTCAGAAAATAAGTAGTTCACACACAAACTGCAGGCCATGAGTATTGCTTCCGTTGTTGCGATAAAACCATCATGGCGATTCTCTGACTGTGCACTTCCAAAGTAAAATTCAAATTACCACAGGAGTGCTGACCATAAGCACCATGTTTGCAACTTAAATGTTCAGCTAATCATGCATTAAGTTAAAGCTGCTTTCACAATACCATTGTTGCCTTGTTTATGCACAGTGAAAGGGAAAAGTGGACATCCATGGACAACACACACTGTTAACTCAGCGTGGCCACTGAGCTACCTCCTAAGTAATTGTGAAGTCTAAAGCATCTGCGTGAACTCCATATTGTGGCTTTTGGGAGGGTAAGACATCATGCAGGAATGCCGTGAGACACACAAAAGATCAGCATGTGATCATGTCCAAAGCAGAAAAGTAGCAGAAAAAAACATGAATCGAGCAGTTAAGGGTTTGTAATTACAAAGATCCAAACTGTGGTGAGCTCACTGTCCAGGCAAAAAAGCTTTCAAAGTACTCACAAGTTCCAAATCATAGCTTGCTCATATGGAGGTAGATGTGTTTATTGTATTGAATTTGAAGCTTTTTATAGTTAAGTGGGGGAGGAAAATCAGGTGGGCTCCTGCAAACACTACAATTAAAAACAGCAAGGGAAATTTGCATAGCATAAGCATATCATTAACTCTCAGGGAAATGGAAACAATGAATTCTCCAGGGTGGCATCCAAAGATAGGCCTCAAATCCACCCTATGTAGGTGGTTACCACAGCAGGCTCCTCAAGCTAATAATACATGCCGTATTTGCCACTTTGAAAGTATAGGCATGCATAGACATACCATGAAATCTCATCAAAAAGTGTACGATACTGCAAGTTGCCAGAATTTCAACTTGACATACAGAGTACTTTCAGAACAAACATTTTGTCTGTGTCAGAATTCTCCTTTAAGCAGCAACAACGGATATTCCAGCCGTCCACCGAGGCTGATAAAAAAGGAACGCACCAATCAACTTCAACATGACACCCAATGACAGGTGAAGTGAATAACATTGATTATCTCGTTACGATGGCACCTGTCAAGAGGCAGGATATGCGAGGCAGCACAAGAACTGGCAGTAGCAGCACAGTGATTACGTGATTAGCACTGTCACCTCGATGCAAAAACCTCTTGGTGAATGAAACCTTCCTGTTGAGAGTTTGCATGTTTTCCCCGTGCTCTTAATAATCTAGGTTTAATTTTGAGTAACAGCTTGTTTGTTTTTGATGATGCATGCTAAACCTTGAAGAGGGAATTTATGGAAGAATTACTTCGGTTTTTAAGCTTTATCTTTGTATTTTGGTAGAACTGTTTCTATATCCACTGCTGGCCTCAAAAATTGAGGAGAAAAAAGGTGAAAAATTAGAAAAAAAAAAAAAAGAAAAGGTCCTGAGCTCCACTTAAGGCCAACAATTCATCATCTCTTTGTTGACTCATTCTGTTGAGAGCGATGCAATATTTCGCAATGAGTCATGTTTGTCTTTTTTTCCAGCACCAAAAACGCCAAAGATGAATATGCTGGAAAGCTGGTGCCGATTTAGTACGAACCCACATCCCAAATGGTGCAATGAATGGTTCAACAAGAAACCAGGGAACGCAGTTAGAAAAATCCCAACATAAACAAGCCCCATTCATTATGGCAAACACAGCCCTATGGGGCTCCCCATCCCAAGGCCACGGGGTTTAAATAATACAGCTTGAGGCTTAAGAGGGAGAAAAAAGGAGAAAACGAGGAGTGCTTTTCTGTCCACAAAGGGTCAGAAATCGTCAGTTCTCCTTGAGGCATTGCAATGCTTCTCTGAACTCTCTCAATGAAAAGCTTGATGACAGTATCAAGTATGAGCAGCGTTTTGGAACGTGGCCGTTGTATTGTATTGGTTATCAATCCTGGAGGGGATTTTGGCAGGCAGGATTCAACCTAGGAAAAGGTGGTTTGACAGAAGAAAGAACAATTAATTAGGTTTTTACACTCGTACCACTTTTAAAATATTATGGTGTTTTGCAAAATAAGAGAAAAATAAAATGAGAATATGATGCAGAAATTAATTTAGAGTCCAACTGAGTGAAGGCTGAGTACAAAAGTAAAATAGACATGGTTGCCTAAGTCATCACTTGCACTTATCACACCATTCACACCAATATATGGCTTCTGCACATAGATTCAGGCATTCAGGAACACAGCTCGGACTTCCTTAGCTGTTGAATATGTTGATTTCTTTCAACAAGTCTAAGTCTCATAGCCTGAAGAAGGAGTGAAAAGCTATTTAGAAATCAAGTTGGAACACATCCAGTGTGAAGTCTCCACAATCACGTGTTTTGAGTTCCTTCGTCATCTGCTGCTATTCACTGTGTTTTATCAAGTCTAAAGGTAATGCAGATGTCTGACAGACTCTTTGGAAGCTCTTTATGCTTCTGTCTGCTGATAAGCGTCCCTGCAATGCCGATTTCCTTTTCCCAACAGACTTGGCACCTGCCCACAGATTCAGAGCCACTCTAAACTGCCGTGCTGGCCATGGTATTACTAAGCTTGATTGGCTGGCCAACTGGCCTGACCTGAGCCATATATAGAGTCGATAGGCTATTGTCGCAAAGAAGATGAGACGCCGACACCACAATACAGGTGACCTCAAGGCTACTCTCAAGGCTGCTCTGTAATGCTGTGCAACCGTCCCGCCTGCTCCTATCCAAGCTCTATCTGAGGGCAGTCCCTACTGTTTATAGACAAACTGATATCATCCTAAGTTTGTATGTAAGAAAGTGACCTTTCATCCACTCGACAGCAGCAGGAATGTTGTGTCAGCGAGCAAATGTCTGTTACAGGGATTGAAAGGAGACAGAAGAGTTAGGCAAGAAAGGGAGAAAAAAAGGAAAGTAAGACTTGTCTAACTCCAAACACACTAAGTATGAATGGAGATGGCCGAATCTGTAGGACGCACACCATGTGGGCTAAAATAATATCGGTAGCTTTTTAGCCTCTGATACGTTTTGGCAGTGGAAGGGAGGCTGATGCTGCTGATGACAGTCCTGTTGGCTTGTGCAGGGTGCTTGTGTGGGTGGTGTGCTGTACGTGTTTGTTTCACTGTGCTGCAGGTCCTTCTACTTGGCTAAAAAAAGGAGCTCATGAGAAGGTGAAGGCAAGTAGCCACTGTCTCCCACCTATATGCACCTCTTTCTGACAGAAGGAAGCATCTACCCAGCCTGGAATCAGCTTCAGGTTTTGTTTCTTCTTTTTTTTTTCTTTGTGCAGTTTCTTTTTTGTTGCTTGCTTAGTTTACTTTGTTACCTTTAGGACTTTTGTTGAACACATTTTTTTATATCAAGTCTTTGCCCATAAATTCACTTGTTGCAATGTCCTTTCAAAGGTTCCCTCTGCACGCAGTCAAAAATCAGGAATTTACATTTCGTGTTCTCGTGTCGTCATTGCAGTTCCCACGAAGGAGCCCTGTCACTGCAGGACTCCACAGCTCAACTGGTGTTGCCTCTCAATTGTTGATACCTGTGACATCCCAGGTACCACTGACAGTAAAGCAACAGCCATGCGAGACTGACAAAGCTCAGTTCACATCAGTATTCCTTTCTTCACCACCCATGAAAAATGCAGAGAGCTGTGCTTGGCTTCCTTGTAAGGAAAAACCAACTGACTGTTGGAAATCTCTTTACTGTGATAAAGGCACAATGTGCATCTACTGATAGGGGATCAACAGTTGTGAAAAAAATTCCGTATAGAATTGTCATCAATCAAGAAAGAGATTATTCTCTAGCACTCAGCCTTCATGAGGACGTTAGAGGTTATAGTCAGAACACGAGGAAGCTGTTGGGCACAACATAGGTAACTATAAACTTTCTACTTGAACCTTCGTGAATAACAACAACTTGTTGTTTCCTGAAACTCCTCAGTATTATCTCAAACTAAGGCACGAGCAGAGTTTGTAAACACAGTGTTTGCTTTAGGATTTGGAAATATCAAACCATATCCTTGCTGCGACAAAACCCATCAAACTCTTTTTGGAACACAACATTGAGCACAGCTGCTTTGTTATAATAAATGTTAATCTTAAATATCTGTGTCCTAGAGTACTGAAATAAAAATTGATTTGTGCAGCATTTGCTCTACTAAAAAGTTAATTCAAAAAACATGTATGTCAATAAAACTGAAAAAAAAAAAACACGAGGACACAAAGAACTAGAGCATAAAACTTTTACACTGTTTGGACTAAATACAGATTTTACAAAAGCTCTTTTACCTACGAAAAGAAAATATCAAGTAATAACAATCATCAAGATGCACTTTATCGTTGATTGTTTAAAACAAACAAATCTTCCAGTCAAGTTGTTGAATACGGGTGGTTTTGAATGGGATCCCATTGTGACTGATGTGAGATGGAGTCCTCTCAACTTCTGCTGCGAGTTTGTAACCACATTTGCAGTTAAAAGGGGAAAAACCAAGAGAGGTAAACAAAGAATGAACTTAGGTTTGATTGTAGGGTTTTTCTTCCTATGAGTGTACGACCTGACTGTCATCTGACCTTAGCCGTCCTCACTTCAGCTGAACTGTGTGGGTGGAAGAACGAATGAGTCACATGTGCGTAACAGTTTTGATTGGTGGTTGGCTCCACTGGGTGGCTTTGCTTTTCTTCATAACAGTTATACATCAACCCAACGGAGCGAAGGAAAATACTTCTCTTGTCTGAAAATATAAAAACTTCAAGTGGAACATCGCTCAGATAGTGTTTATGGAAAAGACATTAGCTTCGATCTGCTTATCCTGTCACAGACGCTGCATTGGTGAAGACTGAGATGGAGGCACTAAATCCAAAGCGTGCACACACTAACAAAGTGTAATAATATAAAAGTGTTGTGATTACTAAGCAATCACACATTGATCGGCTGCTTTATGGTCAGTTTGTGGATAGAACTGTTAAACCGTACAGAGAATATAAAAGTCTTTGTGATGAGGGTAGGAGAGATTCAAAAATAGCCATCATGAAAACTATGTCGGCTCGCAAAGTTGTTGTTTTTTTCTGAGATTGAAATACTGCAGAGCAAATTTGACTCAAGAGGCTTTTTGAATAAGTATACAGGGAGATTATACTTTTTTCTACCAAGGCTGAAAAACAGAGTGATGCCTCAACGCTGTGCACATCACCACACCTAACTGTGAATTCACTCAATGTCACTAACACACAGTGATTTTTATTCCCCCTGCAGGTATAGGATACATATTATTTGAGGTAAAAGTAACAAAACCAAAAGAGCAGAGTCAGAGAAAATGTTGGGGTGAGAAAAAGTTTTGAAGAGCTGGGGCTGGTGGTGTGCGGTGGAGCTGGGACGCCTGTTTATGCAAGGGCTGGTGGAGCTACAACAGGCGATGAGCTAAAATACGGAACAACACAGACAAGGCTGTTTGACATAGATAAATTCTGCTTATTCAGAGTAACCGGAGGGTGTGAAGCAAAAATAATAGGGCCATTTGCAGGATGGAGGGTTGCCAGATCTTCTTGTTGTTGTTGAGCAGATGCAAAACCAAAAAAATACTTTTGGGGAAACTGACATACATATGCCAATCTAGTATTTAGTCTGCTTTTTATATTCCACTTTCCCAATTTAGCTTTCGTTTTAGCATAAAATAAGCCTCTTTTAAATGTGTATACGCAGTGAGGAGCTGTTGCAAAGCAATCAATAAATCTATACATTGCCCTCTGTTCAGCCAGCAGTTATGATTGATTTCCCCTGTGTGGTTATTGATTCGTGTCCACCTCTATGCACACACCTTTTTCTAATTGCATGTGAATCAAATCATGCATGGATCATTGTTAAGTCAAGCTGGACCTTCATAGGTCACTGACACAGATATACATGAAATAATATCCTTTCAAAGGACCCCCATAAAACTCCTTCGTATAAAAAGGACAGAGAGCACCTTTTTTAATAGGTGTCATCAGTGTCATGGGTGGTTTGCAAACATCTCGATGGCTGAGCAGGATTAAAAGCATTTTCTAAAGACCTGATTTCAAATTGGAGCTGGTTTAAAGGGGCAGAATCGAGTTTGATCGTTCCACAACAGCTGTGCTGTTTGGCACATAGATTTATCCCCCAAACATTAGCCCAGCTTTCAGTTGTCACAGCCAAGATTCACTCCAACGGCTCACTCACACAGGTCAGAATAGAGCTCGTCTCAGCCTGAAGTCAGCAAAGGAATCAGCAGACAAGGTGAAGGTTTTTTTCTCATCCAATAAAGGAAAATGATTTTGCAAATGGGTATTCAAATGATGTTGGCAAACAAGCCGTTTTCTCCACTGAGAAAGTGTTTCATTTTGATGATTTACAACAGAGGTTCCCAGCTTTTTCCCCAAACTCCCCCAATATCAGTTAAAGAGAGGCTGTGGACCCCTTCTCTAGCTTCACTGTGTTGTTTTGGCAAATAAACAGACACAACGGTCAGTTTCTTGGGTCTGCTCTAAATTTTCTAAGTTTTCTTACAATGTTTTTATCTTTAAAATATGCACAATTTTTGTTAACCTCACTGCAGGCAAAACTTAAGAAAAATAATGTACATAATGAAATCTTTTTGTCTTCACAAACTCAGTTCTTGGTTGTTTGAACATCAGAAAACCCAGAGCTTTATTTATACATCACAGATGGTTGGTGGAATATGAAATAAGCCATGTCTTGCCATGTCTTCTATGCAATATGGTCACACAGCTGTGGATCTTGGTCTCATTGTTTGGTAAATCCAAATTTAGCTGTCCAGTTGGCTGTCAAAAGCTCGCCTGCAGCATAATTCTTTCAGCGAGTAGCCAAAATGCAAAGTAATGTTCGACATAGATTATATTAGCAGCCTGTTGAATGTTTAACGAGGAGCTCCAGTTTAATGTTGATTAAGAAACATTTGACTCATGTCCTTTATTGTAACCCCATCTTTTCCATGTCATTTCAATACTGCTCAAAAAGCTCTGGGTCAAGTTTTAAACAAAACAAGACAAAAAACACTGTAATCCATTCCAAGATTGTCTCCACACCGTAAAAATGAGAGATTTCATAAAGTTCCACACTCAAAAGCTGTTTGATTGTACATTTCACTTGGTGCATGGTGCATGGCAATTTAATGATAGGTTTTAGGATTTGAATTTTGCCAATCAACAAAAAGAACGAGCAAAAACTTTTTAAAAATTCTGCAAAAACAGGTGAAATGAGAAGATAAAGTCGGAGATTCAGCCAGCGATGCAGCAGAAAAGCATGAACTGGCCTAAATATAAAACGAAGCACGGACTGCAAAGGGAGGGAGGGGAGGCTCTCACTCTAAGGCTCATTACTCTCCTCATAGTATGCCAAGTGCTGACCCAGCAGCATCCAAGCCCCCTACCCTCCTCTTGCCCTTCAACCCACCCCTCCCAACGGCAGGTGAGAGACTCGCTCGCCGTCGGGCACGCCCGCCGTCGTCCCATTTGGTCCGTGACACCCATAAAGCAATGTGGGATGGTAGTTTTCCGAGAGCTTTTAAAGCAGCCAATGGCTACTTTAATGGATGGATACACTGTTTAGCTTAATTCATGCCCTGTTCGAGCCTTACAGGGAGGATTTGACCTCTCTTAGGTTAAATAATGGTCGTGGCATAGATGGGTTGGTCGGGGGCAAGGAGGAGATAAATGCGCTGTGACATTCAGCTCACTCTAGCGTCCCCCAATGTGTGATTTGAGAGTAGTCTATTAGGCAGACGCTTTGCTTAAACATGGGAAGAGTTATTGGACGGGGCAGCAATGACTGGGGGCTCTGCATAAAGCGACATTTGAGGAGGAAAAAACGGGCGAGTTTGACAGGCATTTATCAGAGCGAAACTGAAAAAAGACACGAGAATCCATTCGAAGACGTAGTGAGAAGATTTTCAGGCCCCCGTTAATTCCAAGTGAAAAAAGGAGTTCACCTTTAACAAAGCTTTACGAGAGGGCTGAACAATTAAGGGCATTTGTCTTTTTATTGCCCAGCAGTGCCCAACTCAACAAATTAGGATGAAAATCAATGCTTCTGTCTGAGTAATTCATCAAATAAAAAGTGGACATTCAATCTCACAGCGAGTGAAATGTGGGAACCAGCTTGTATTTTGGAGATTATATGCTTTTCAAAAACATCACCTTGACATTAGAAAATTGAAATTCTCATTATTGTATTAATGATGTCTTAAAGAACGTACAATTACGAAATTGATTGTGGAAATAATTGAGATTAATTGACACTCAAAATAATCTATAGCTGCAGTAATTGTTTAATTAGTCTGTAGACTGATGCCACTGAAGTGAGAATTATGTGCTGAGCTTCCCATTTTCAAAGAATTCTTTTTACCAGGAGTTTCATCCAGAGAGATATTCTCCTGGTAATTCCCATGGAAATAACAGCAAAATCAGTTCATCAGAGGCAATAGAAGCTGTTTTGAACATGCTGAAAAAACAAGTTGATTTGGGACATTTGGCTATCAGAGGCAGGACCTCTCCCAATACAATGAAGCATCGACAATAATCACATGAGGTTGATTTCAGGGGATTTACTGGTCTTCAATCACATGGGATGTGAAATGGCATTTTGAGCTCGGATGGCATTGAAAGCATCGTGATAACTCAGGAATTGGCTTTCACATGTGGTAACTGTTAAGTTTATAACTGTGCCCCAAAATGTTGGCTGCACTTTTAATGGCAAATCCTGCACTACATCACAGTTGTGTTACTTTATGACTCAATGACGCTGAAGTGTCTGGTCATTTTAGAAAAGCACCACAAAAAAGCTTTAAAACATGAGCATGGCTTTTTATTTTACACTTGGTTATTATCTCTTTTTTTTTTCCAACACCCTCTTACTGTATTTGAGAATACAAGCTGGCAAACTGGGCTCTTTGGAAACAAAGTAACCACTGTCAAACATGACCACAGCACTTTTCCCTTAATTTCAGGCTCAGACGACCATTAGAGAGAACCATCCAATAAACTGAGAGATTTAAACACAGTACAGTACCAACAATGGTGGTTGGGTTCTGCTAATAAAACAGACCAGACCACAGACTATTGGAGCATCCCGGGTGGATCATATATTTTTGTAAGTGGGGCAGGTGGGGCTGGAAAATTTCCCCTTGTTCAAAGAAGTTTGATAAGCACGATCTTAATGAAAAGCAAAGAGGGCTTTCTCACTGGTTCCTGGATTATTGCAGTTATGTGCTCCAATTATTGGTAAAATTTACTTGAGTGTTTTGTGAAGGCAAGTTAAGAAAATGTGGGCTTAATGAACTGTTGCCATAATGTGTTGCGATAATGTGAGTCCCCAGGTTAGTCCCTTCAAACAAGACACTTTCAAAAGACTCAAGTGTGACTTTGGAGGCACTAATTTTATGCTGCACGGTCATTTGAATGATCTACTAATGGAAAGTGTTAAACATTTGGATAACAAGGCATCGTGACTACAAATGAATCCTTTTTTTTTTTAACTATTCATTAAAAAAGTTACCTTAATAAAGAATATCATTGATACAATTTTTGCGAGGTCGTGTTTTGTTGGCAAAATGCCCTTGAGCTGGTTTTTGATTACAATTAGTTTTCAGCTAATTTGTGGCATGAAAAAAAATACAACTATGAGGCTCGTTTTCAGCAAGTTTAATTACTGGCAATTTGTGTTACAGTCAAGAATGCAGCGCTGAGCGGCCTGCAACACTGTAAGAGAGGAGGGATTAAACAAGTGACCCGTGAGGGCCAAATTACACATTATTCATCACTCTGCTCTTATTCATCTCCAGAGTGTGTTCGTTTCCACCCTGAGGGGACTGAGATTGGGTCAAGAGGGCTCTGTTACTTTGGGTACAGGTTAGCATGGAGATGTGTGGAAGGGTCAGGACAATTTTGGCCATGCTGTCTCTCCCCATCTTTCTCACGGTGAACATCCGAGCATCCGCCCCCATCTGCATATTCCCAGAGTGACAAAACTAGTTAGCTGAGTAATAAATCAAACCTCGGCTGCCCAATTTGGTTTCCTAATGTAATTAATATGTGCTAAAAGCATTTAACCAGCCATAATTTGCGGATGCCACTTTGAAGTGACTATTTAAGGAAAACTTTGAGCGCCCGTGAAAGAAAAAAAAAATATGTTGGCCATGATATTCCTGCAACAAGTCAGAGAGATGCATTAAGGACTATAATTTTATTTTTTTTTTAAAAACACTCATTACACTGGATGGAAAATTTCACACTCGCCACACAAGGTTACTTTCAACTTTTGTATGAAATTTCAGGAAGCTAAAGCTAAAAAGGCCCTAAAGCCTTGAGAGGTGAACTTAATGTGACCTTGTCTAAACTTTTGAAAGCAACTGTCCACAGAAAACCTATAAGATCAGCTGAGTCAATGTGCAAGGACCCGTAACTCTGTACCCCAGAAGCTGAATGACCGGAGGACAGCCCTTCAGGAAGAGTGAGAGGCCTTGTCTCAGCAGACAATGAGCCCACTTGTGAACAGCATGACACATCCAACATCAAGCTCTTACTGATGGTCAAGGACACGTGATATATTATTGAGATGCTGACATTTTTTATTGTAGTAAACAACCCTCTGTTGTGGGCTTTTGTTTCAATAAACTGATGAACATGAAGAAGCACAACTGCATGCTTCTACTTTCATGATATATCACTGCAGTCTGATTATATTATATTTTATTTTTTTACATTTTCCATAAATTTTCAGATTATTTGCATGAGATGGGACACACAGAGTATATGATAAATGAAAGTGGAGCAATTTCACTTCTGACCTGATAATCCAGATCAGATTTTGAAAAGCAACTTTCCTGATTCTGACATTTTCCTTAATGCATCACTTATTAGTTGCTTTGAATTAATCATTATCAGCACATCCGCAAACTAACTCTAGCCTATCAAAAAGATTGACTCCCTCAGAAAGGATCTATCAATTAAATCTCTATTACTTTGGACCCAATCCTTGCAGTCACTTCCAGACTTGCTTAATCCCCTTCTTCACTTTCTCTCGGCAGCACACCACTGAGAGGATAGTGCAGACAGAAGTGAGCAGAGGGAGGAAGTAGAGAGGGGTGATTGCCGAAGAGCAGAGCTTGTCATGAGTGGATTTATGGCTAGGGAGACAGCGGCGGGAGGCGGGCGAATTGATGGGTGACACATAATCAGCCTCCTTATCGCAGCCCCGCAAAACTGGATTGCATCCAGAGGCTTGTGATCCATCCGGATTTGGCTAATGTCTCCCACTCCTCTCCTGAGCCCCGACAGCTCTCCGTTATCAGGGTCTGGCCTGGGCTTCCTTCCCTTCCCTCCGACTGCCATCCCTCCACCCCTCCATCCGCCACCTCCTCCTTGCTGTCTGTATCTTGACACTGTCAGGTGAAGAGGCAACTAAGGGTTTGTTGACCAGGTCTGTCCGTCCACCTCACTCGAAGCTTGCTTCCCTCTCGCTGCTAGTGCTTCAGTCGCTTTCTGTGTTACCATTCCTCTCCTCACAGTGTTTCCTCAAATGTCACACTCTAAATTATTCTCTAACTGCTGCACTCAAATCAGCACCAATTGTTTACAGTATTGCTGGCAGAAATGGAAGCAGACCTCTGATGTGTCACTGCTGTTGAAAACAACTAACCAGGCCTCTGTAAACTGCTCTTGTTTGCATTCTGTAACCCGACATGCCAGTTTTTGTCAGGGATGTTTATTGTTCCGTGACTCGGGTTACAAAAGCAGCACCAGCTTGAGGAAGGAGTGAATCACAGCTTCCACAGTGGTTGGGTTCACGACGTAGTTTGGGGGAAAGAAATGGAGCTATGCGGTGACATAATGCTCTGATCTGCTCGCACGATCTCCACAGTGATCTCAACCAGCTCTCACGAACCCGTCGGCCAGAATTGGTTGTTGCAACAAAGTCACCGACAGTCACAGAAAGCAAAAGTTAAGGGGCAATTTTCATAAACAAAAGAAACCTGTCTTAAAGTGACAGTGTCACATCTCTGCTGTGCTTTACAACCCTGTTGCAGATGCGCACCAAGACTTGAAGAGGGTGGTGTGCAGATGTGTTTTGCTGACGCTGTCAATCTCTCCTTTAACTTTCGAACTAAGTGAGAAAATTAGCATACAAAATGACACAGTTCTGTGGCATTTTCTGTGCCTTGGTGTTGGCAAGCAGAAAGCAGACACAGTAATGAGCTTAATTGGTTTGCTTCAGAGCTAACATGAGACTGCGTTGCCAGGCTGCTGGATTAAAAACATTTACAACGGCGCCTGAGTGAACCCCCTCTCATAAAAAAGAACATACCAAGATCAGGCTAGTTAACACACCAAAATGCTTATTTGTATCCCAAAGGGGACCGACAAAAATGTGCCGCCTCCAAAGACGGCTGATAATAACATATCTAAATCTCAATTATGGAGTGAATGAATGGACACCACAACCACACTGGGACAACGCAGAACACAATGTACCATCTACTGTTCACACTCATCACATTCTGGGACTTCTTAACCAGAACACTTCCTGCTGTAATCACACACGCTCGCTGCCTAATACACTGGAAAGTGCTGACAAGATGTTAACACATGTCATGCCCCATTTAGGCACAGTGGATCATATGATACACACAAAAAACACAAACACACACTGAATGAAAACCTCATTTTAAACTGTGGTCACCGACTTCAACCAACTGTTTAATACGATGCAAATACACAGGACTTCCACACAGTATTCCGGCATGTATGTTGCACTTCAACTACACTGAAGGAGCTCTGTGTGATACATGCAGAGATACCCCTTCATTACAACACATGTTGTAGAATTGCCATGGCACACTGTCCCAGTGTGCACAACACAGAACTCTGTTCATTTTCTTAAAAATGAACATAAGATAATGACACTGATTTCGGTCACCATTCCAAAAAAAACACCAGTCAATGCTGACATAATACAATAAGCTCATTACAGAGGAAATATTACATTTGCATATAAATTGAGTTAAGTCACAACTCACTCTGCTGTTGCTTAAGATTATTCAGTGTTATCAGTAAAGAAGTTGGTTGATTTGAAAAAAAAAAAAGAAAGAAAAAAGAACCGTGTTGACATCGCATTAAAAAAGAGGGACAAAAGTGCTTTTCTTTCTGTGCAGAGCACTGACAGCCGCACTAACCAAGTCTGTTTGGTGAATGGCCTTTAAGTGAAGCTGTTGTGTTTGATAATGCTTTCTGAGTATTAATGGCGCTGTGTTCAAAACAAGATTTTTTT
>JAUESE010000067.1:4876629-4892879 GCA_032274725.1 Malacoctenus triangulatus
ATTTTGATTAATACTTTTGTTATAATTGTTAACAACATCATCATAATTCCTTTTATGAGGATAAACATCGTCTTAGTTACCCATGCAGATATCAATATGTTCTTGAGATGACATTAAGAAAACAGTGACATTAAAAGAAAAGATGTTTGCTGTCCTGGACTATTGAATCCATCCTAATGACTGAAAAGTGGCCATTTACCAAAGCTACGTGGCTCTGTTTGCTATCTCTCAGTCATTCCCTGCAAACTCCTCCTCCTGTAGGGCTGCAATTTTCCCAAGATGCAACAGCGGGATGACAAATGGTTGCATAAAAAGCAGTTTAAGAGGATTACTGTCTGTGTCTGTGATGTGTGTGCGCGTGTGAATATATGAGAGTGTGAGTGAGAGAAAAGAGAGGGCAAATAACATCAGCCCACCACGACTGATTTATTGTTTGTGCTGCAACACAAGGAAAACATTTACTTTGGTGAGTAAGCTCAAGGAAGAAGGAACGTGATGATTTACTTCATCGCCTAAAAGTGATGAAGCCCGCTGCGGGCCTGCCACAAATTTTCTTGACAGCAAAAGGAACCAAAACATGAAGAGACACTTTTACCTCAGTATGTTACAACCGTCATCAGAATACTGTACTGTCTCAGTGGTGCCCAACTACAAGGTCTGGAAGACCTCATTTGCAGCAACCATTCACAACAAAGTTGCTGTTTCCAGACTTGAAAAAATGCAGGTTTGATCTTTTTAAAAGAGAAGTACTCCTCTGTTGATGCCACGTTCTCGGCTTGACTCTTACCACGTAACCTTGTTATCGAGTACACTGAGTAGGTTCTACTCGGTTCTTTGCATGTGTGTCCTGAAATAACTGTTTGAAGGCTTGTTGTCTGAAACTCTGTTCTTATGGTATTGTTTTAACTTTAGCGGATGTTTTTACTGGGCTGAAAAATGATTGAATTTTGTTGCTTCAAAGTCAGAGAATGGCTTTTCATGCTGGTGAATGAGTGTCCCCTGGCAGTCATTTGTTATCACACAGTACCATTTCTTATTGATCACTTGGAAGTGGTCAGGCTGTCAGATACCTGCTTGTCTCAGTCATCAACTACAGAGAAATTCAACATCTCCTCCATTGCAATGAGAAGAGCAAATCTCCTGTGAGCAGCCCCTCTGCACCCAAACTAAACACTGACCAAAACACACACATTTGACAACTTCAAAAGTCCAACGTAGACAAATGTGAACACAAAGGGGCACTGAAATCCAAGTCCTTACGACATGCACCCCGCACATAGTTAATGCAATTATGAGTGTTTGATCTTGATCGTGGGAACTGCTTGCATGTATGAGGAAAAGCAGGTCTGCCCAGTCATTAGAGGGCAGACACGTTGTTCCTGTGGCCGGTTTGGCAAGACTGCACTGAGGTTTGGATGCAGCAACGGTCGGTTTGGTCAGCAGGTCAGATATATCCGGCTGGTCTACTGTCTGCAGACGCAAAGGGTGCTCTTTAAACAAAACCAACATACTTACGAGACAGCCTACCGATCAAAGGAAAGTTGTTATTGGATAAAATCTTCATGTATCACGATACTGAGCAGACCACAACCATTGGGCTCTCTGATAGCCTTCCAAGAAAGTGTGCTACTGGCTTCTAGAAAACAGATAATGTCAAGTAAACGTCACTCACCAATTTGAGACCACCTACTGATCAAATCACACACCAAGAAAACAAAGAGACACAGACTAAACAGACACGCGGAGAAACCCGACTGTTTAACGAATATCCAGAACAAACACAGGATATTTCTCTGTGCAACACTTCCGTTGTTCTTGGTGTTGTATAAAAAATCAAATCATAAAAAAATCTTGAGGGAAAACTCTTATTTCCAGGCAGTGGTTAGCACAGCGAGCTCACAACAGAAGGTCCCCTGTTTGAACGCCTTGACCCTGACGAGGGTTTCCCATATTCTGCCTCTGCATGTGCAGGATTTCTACAAATGCACTCGCTGCCAACAAGCTAAAGATATAGACTCAAATATAAGTAATTGGTAAATGGATGTTGCGGATTGTAAGCTGATGTTCATGCAGTACTGCAATCTGATCAACACTGATCACATTATTCCAAGAGAGCCAAGAAAGACCAAAAGCATATGTGTATCTGCAATAAAATGTGCTCCTTGTGAGTTATTCCCCTTGACATTTCATTGAAGAGGGCTTCAGTTTAAGAACGCCGCGTAAATCATGTTACATGGGCACTGATTAAATTTTTTCTTTGGCTCTACAAACAAAAAGTTGATTATGAAAGTGAACATTATCGACACAAAAAGCAGCTTAAGGGAAATAAAAGACCGAAATACTACTTCAAAGAATCCTGGAAAAAAAAAAACCTACACTGTTACATTTCAGCACACTTGCTGATACAAAAAACCTGTCCAACGATAATAAATTGAGGTGAAAAGAGGAGGGAGCATGGAAAACGTCCTTTGTGACACCGCCGCTCACTCTAGTGAACACGCGTTGAAGTACTCCCTCCCTCTCTGATCTATGGACTGTCAGGACGGATATTTGCAGAAATACTTTACACCGTTTCTGCCGCACCAATATGAACTGCCTCTGACACTAGTTGGGAGGAAATGGGGAGTTAAAACAAACCACACAACATCTCTTTTCCAGCTCGTAAAAAGTAAACCTTTGGCAATTAGGCTTACAGAACAGCGCGAGAACAATATTGGTTGAATGTAAGAGATCAAGCGGTTTCTGTGTTGGGGGAAAATTAGTCATATGGTGAAGTGAGTAAAGTGTTGGCAATGTGGCAGCGATGGTGACATTTTCGGGTGCAGTTCAGGCCTGGATTATTCACAGGGAGGATCCAGTGATGACAGATCCCCCTCTGGAAGGGATATACGAGGCTAACCTCACAGTACAGCACAGTACCACGCTGTTTATCTATTTGTTGCACTCAGCAAAATATGGAGCTCCCAAGAGGAAAGGCTCCCCCTGCCTCTGGAATAACACGTGGAGTGGATCTCTTCTTCATTCTGATTGAATTACATTACATGTCTTCTTTTATGAAACAAACTACTTTGAGCAAACAACTAGGTCTGTCATGCAAGCATCTTGTAAACCCTTTGTGCTTGCATGTGAAAAAACCATCAGGGTTAACATTGTACTGATTTGTGGTTTTCATCAGTCTAACATGGTCATTAAACAGCAGCCACATTGCACGATCATGGTGGTCGAAGGTTTGAACGTTCTCTTTTTTTGACATGTTTATTTATAACAACTCCTAAATATTGTGGAACACAACACTCATCACATACGTGCCAGAGAAGTTTAAGACACTGCTGGGAGAAACAAAACGTTTAACTGTACATCATACGTCCAGGCAAAAGTTGTTTATTTCAAGACAAAGACAAGAAAGAAATTTGACTGGATGCTTTGAGTGAAGTAGCCTGACCTGAAACTGTGCTTTCTTTTTCGCAGAGCATGTTGGGGAAATGCCCCTGCCAAGTGCACTCGTTTCTCAACTGCTCCAGTGAAGCCACTCAGGTGCAAGTTGTGGGTAACTGACTGTGAAATGGCATAGCTGAAAAGGGGGTATCTACACTTGCCCAACAATCTCTGGAGTAAATAAAGTTGCCATCCTACATCTGTACAGAAAAAAAAAGATGCACAGGGATGCACAGCTATATTCGATTTGAGCGTTGCCCGATATATTACAAGATTTCAAAAAGTTTCAGACAAACCTGAAAGCTCACTGTGTAACTTTCTGTGAGGACTTGACTCACTTTTGGAGTCGAGACAATTAAAGGTGGGTTGGAATTTAGGTGTTCTGCCTCAAAACCAATTCATTCTTCCACCTGGACTGTTGTCGGGCGCGAACGTAAATTGAAGAGGTCTTTGAGAACCCACGACAGCTCCACAAACATTAACATTTTCATTCTCTTCTCATCACTAACAGCCCCAGGGAGACCCAGCCATGCGTATTCTATTAACAAAAGGCACGCCCAATGCTCCCAAGTCTCAGTCTCGATTCATACACATCCACAAATCCCTTGGCAAAAGCTGTTTGTGTTCACTAGAGCCTGCAAGAGGGACACAAAGAAAAAAAACATGCAGACAAAGACAGAAGAAGAGAAAGATGTGTAAGAAAAAAAAAAGAAGCGAAGAACAAACACTCAAGAAATGTCACTTTTTGCAACAGTACACAGCCCGAGGCACAACTTTATGTTCATCTGGGTACGACCACTGTTTTACCTTTGGGGGCTCAACCCTGGTTCCTTCATTAGTGAGCAGATTCATTACAGTGCCACACAAGTCTGACAACCATACAAGACTGCAGGACCATCCTGCACAGTCAGTGCTTCTACCTGACGGCCTGTTTTTACACAACAGAAACTAGTCAAAATCACACAAAAGGTGATGTTCCACAATGTCCATCACTCACATTTACTGTGCCGTGAAGTAATATTAAAAGCAAGTGGAAACTCTTCAAGTTGGATTCAGAATCAAACATGGTTTTAACTTTCTATTTAATCGCTCTTTCCCACGTAACAAGCACACACATGCAGAGTAAAGGTGTGCAAAGATCCACAGTGATTACTGCACTAATATGTAACAATGCTGAGTTGATTTCTAAGAGTGCAAACAAAGAGTAAAAGCTTGCTTTTATCCACAGGAGGGAGAGGTGAGGTGGCTGTGACTTGGAATATTTGGTCAAACATTTGATGTCGAGCATCAGCTCACTTGGCTGCAGTCACACGGTATGCGACAGAAACTGTACCTCCCATTTTGCTTCTTTGCCCACCTTTGCAACTTTTCTCCAGCTCACGTGCACAAACTGCCAGGATCATTTTCCTGTCTGATAGAAATTGAATGCATAGTTAATTTCACAGTAGGCACAAGTAGAACCATGTAGAATTGCTGATGGTGGGAGTTGTTTGCCCAGCAGGAAAGCAACACATCACTGACATTTGCCTCTATTCATTTGCACAAGGTCTCCAGCCCGCTGTGATCTCGACCAGTCAGAATATTAAAATAGTCTACATGGTGGGCAAACTTGAGGAAGCAATCACACTTAAGTGTCAGCCTCTCTCAGGGAGGAATGAAATATAGATGGTTGAGGTCTAAAATGTATTTGGAAGCTGCATTGAACATTTCAGTGCTTTACATTGCCATGAGGCAGGATTTTTTTTTTTTTTAATATCTCCTGTTCTTTAATTCGGTTGTGAAGCTAAATGTTTTAAGTGTAGTCTCCGATCCATACACAAACACAAATAGATGTCAGTCCATTTCATTGAAGTTGCCTCCAGGATCAGACCAACAAGTTTACTGCTGCTATTTCTGAGTCCAACTTTCCTGGAGTACTGCACTGTGCTGGGCTCTGATAGGGAAAGGTGTTTATCATGTAATGGTATCCACAGTGGAGCCACTGCAGGGTGCAGATAGCAAGCTGCTGTTTTCAGATCAGTTCTGTTCCAGCAGTCATAATGGTTGTTGCTGTGATTAAAGATGGACAGACAGTTCTTGGACCCTCGTCTTGCGCTCTCTAGGGCAACCGTGGGACTGAAGCAATTCGTTGCTCAATTGACATACTCAGACAAAAGAAATTGGGTGACTGAACTTA
The DNA here is from genome assembly GCA_032274725.1 of Malacoctenus triangulatus. Classification (NCBI taxonomy): domain Eukaryota; kingdom Metazoa; phylum Chordata; class Actinopteri; order Blenniiformes; family Labrisomidae; genus Malacoctenus; species Malacoctenus triangulatus. The sequence goes on from JAUESE010000067.1 coordinate 4,882,241, forward strand.
ATAGAAAGTCTTTCCTTTTTATTCTGCACATTTTCAGTTATCCATAGAGGTTTCAAAACTTTTTTTTTGTCTTTGTATTTTCTCTGAATGTTTCGTGCATTTGACTTGTTTGTGTATTGTTTTTCATTTTGGGGGTTATTGTTGTTTTCTGTGACCTTCAAAACAACATAATACAACCACAACTGACAGCTAAAATGTGAAGAAATACAACTGGGTTACCAAAGACTAACCATGCATTCTGAGAAGGAATCGTAAATGAAGGACACATGCAAAACACACGCATGCATCCATGTATTTTCCCACCCACCTCCTTTCCTGCTTTCACATCTCACCTCAGTAGTTGTAGCTGCGGGCCCCGGCCCCGCCCCCCCCCCCCCCCCCCACACACACACACACACACAGTCTCCTCACATCCTAAAAAGTTGTTGAGGTAGATATATGGGAAGGGGGGGGCACCATTTCCCTCAGTCCAACACAGCGAGCAGCCGGTATTAGTCATAGGAAAATGAAATGCATTGGAGATCACTGCAATAACTGTTGTGACTTGAGACAGGGAAAGACAACACTGCCCCCCAGGTGCTGAAAATGTAATAACCAGCGGGGCAGCAAAACACAGCGGTGATGAGAGGGAGGAGGTTTCAGGAGGCAAGTAGAGTCCTGCAGTGACAGAAAAACCCTCAGTAAGCCTTTCATTTCTCTAATAATGACTGGTATTGAATTTTTGTTCATAAATGTCATTCTGTCTTTAAATGAATTTGGACAACTGACATAATTTAGGAAAAGGTTGACTCAAATCAAGAAAAAAAGTGATTTTTAAAGAAAAGGAGCCAGAAATCGTAAAATTAGGCTTCACTTAATTCACAGAGCTTTCTCCAGGTCTGCATCATTTAGGGTAAACTTCTCTGCATCTTGTGTGAACATAGTAAAGCTCAACAGAAAACCAGCAGTCGTCCAAATGGGAGCAAGACAACCATCTTCTATCAAAGCAAGCAGGGAGCCCATCAACAGCTCTTGAATCCTCTCTCTCCTCTTTCACTCTCACATGCAGCTCGACTCGTTGCGCCTGGCTGTAGCTAATCTGGCTCTAAGCAGCGTGGGCGGCAGCGGGCAAGGGCACAAAGGGGCTGCTGGGTAAAAAACTGTGGGGAGACGGCAGTGATTGACGGCTATAATTAGCCCGCTGAAGTCGTGCCGACGGAACGAGGCCGAGGGGAGGAGCCGGGGTGTTTACAGAGCATCTACTACACTTGGATACACACAAACTTCCATGTTTTTATGCAAACAAGTGTCACTATGTATGAGAAGAAAAATATGTGGTGCTAAGACGCATTTTTAAAACACAACTACTCGGAAAATAAAAGCAACAACCTCTGTGATGTCTCCAGACGTTTCATTAGGGGGCTCAAGTGAAACCCTAAACCTTTTTCTGCTTTTGTTTATAGAAGGTTTGAGAGATGTGACATGTAATATCACCCTGAGCATGGCCAACTAAAACACACTTATTGAGTTTTAGAAGTATTCCCCTTGTAGCTACAGTCCAAATCATGTTGCTAAAACAAACTTTTTATCCACAAAACTGGATACACCTCAGAGCTAAATCCACTGTGCACTTAAACACAGGATCTCAGTCGCAGCATTAGTGCAATTTACACAAGCGAAAAACAGACAAGGCAATAATGGGCAACCCTGTCAACAGGCCTCGAAGCAACACAACTTCCGATCACATTAATGGAAGTTTTGCACCCCGTCTCGCTCCTCTTGGCTCCTTTTATGTGGAATATCATGTCACTGTCAGTGTGGCCATTAAGGCAGAACGAGGAAAAGAGGGGTGCGACTCTCTGCCAAATGGTCCAGAGAAATGAGGATTCCATCAGGCTGACAGACCCCTCGCTGGCTTTCTGAAAAGGTGTCATTTGCTTTAATTTGATTGTTTTTTCTGGTCGCCAATAATATGGCTTTTATTTGGCCCACCTGCCGATCCTCCTCTGCCTGCCCTTTGGCAAATTGGCTAATGTGTACCTGCATGCAGATCCTTTTAGGCCATTGAATATTCAGGGATACACGAGAGTACTGTATTTATATCAATGGCTTTTGAAGCTTTAGAGATCAAATGCAACATTTTTTTCTTTTATATATAAACTGTATTCAAAATTAGGATTTCAAGCAAATGTGTCTCCCTCTACAGTGGGCATACCCACAAATGGTGCTCAAACAGTTAAAATATCCCATCCAGCCCACAACTAGTAATGTAGAGGAAGTATGGAGACACACGGACATTTTTTCATGGTCTCAGCTGTGCACAAGTTGAATAAGCACTGACAGCTGTTTCACGTGAATTGAGAAACCACTGTGCTTACCAGACTTCATATCAACTCGGTTCTAAAGCACTGAGCATTATTTGTACTCGCGTACAACGCATTAAAATTAACTGAAACTGCTTGAATTCTACTTACATTGTTCAATGCATGCAACCAGGTGCTGATAGATAAGAAATATATATATCTCGTAGTTTTATGCAATTGTCCTTGAACATAAGATGTGTTTTACAAATGCATCCTTTCCTTTTGTCAAACATATTGACATTTACACAAACATAGCAAATGGATGTTTTGAGGAGCAGTAAACCTGACTTTCAGCGGCATAAAGCTGAGGCTGAATGTTGTCTGGCAAAACCTCATTGTAATTCAAACCATCTTCATTAATACTTTCTTCAGACAAATGGACAAAGCAGGTAGGAATATAAAACGAGATTATCCATTCAACTACCAGATAATAAATCTGAAGTCGAAACTTTACTATCTTTTCTCTCTTTGCAGCAGGTAGTGAGTTAGCCAACTGTGCCATGATATAGAGCAGCTAAGCTGTTACAACTCTCAGCACCCTTCTGACATACAGAATTCATAGCTACAACCTCTTATTTTAATAAGGCCCAGCTGCTTCCAGCCGGCACTATAATTCTTGTTAGGGGAGAGGTTTCAGAGTGCTGTCATAATCCAGTGCTGGCCCATTATCACATCCTGATATGTCACGGGTTACAGGGCACTTCTTTTAACTTGCCTTTTTTTTATTTTAACATAAAAAGTCTGCACGAGATGACATTTTTCCATGATTCAAAACGGAAACGTCTCTATTCTCCATGAAAACCACTTACAATAATCCACTTGTGGTGTATTTCATGTCGCCGGAGAAGCACTTGAAATGCAACAATCAGATTTTTACAACTCACGTTAATTAGAATAGGAAGGAAAAAAAATGTCCGACAACACGGCACTCGAGGGTGCTTTATCATCCAAATCATCTGGAGTATCTGTTCAAACAGAAGGCAGACAAGAAATGTGGCTTCAGAGAGGATACAACCCACCAAGGAATTATTGCCACTATTGATTGGACGATCAAATACGACTATATCTATTGTGCGTGGCAGTACATTATGGCACCACTGCTGGACTCCAGTGCAGCACGATATTTCCTCACAGTGATTGACAAGTGCTCGCTCTCAGGAGACCTTGTTGGTACACTCAGGAAATTAGAAAATGAAAACAGATTAGAAAACTGCCACAGGACTGTTTCTCTATCCAAGGCAGACAAAATGGCCTCGCGGTGAGCTTCTGCCGTCACACGTCAGCCGCTCCGCCTTCACGCTCCTTTCCGACTCTGCACTGCGATCACACGAAAACACAAACTTTGCTTTCCCGCTGCTCTCCGACTGTGATGGTTCAGCTTGGTCTGTCTAGCCCGAGGCTCAAACTGGTGTGTTATTTGTCTTCTTCTGAAAATGTTCACATACAAGTTAAGTTATTTGCTGTCAAGAAGGCAGAAGGCATGTCATACTCTAAAGATTTGTGGGGAACCTTCAGTGGCTGCACGAGTTTGGAGATGGAATAGAAACCATTGGGGGCTGTTGCTCTGACAGTTCAGCCTGAATCCAAGTACAGACCACAGCAATACTTTCTTCACTCTTCCCTGCATGAAGATAGCTTATAATATACATTCTGTGTATTAGGGGGAAAAAAAACACCAAGGTGTGACAGCCATAATATCTTCCGATTGGATCCACCTGCTAGACAGAAATTTGCCCTTGAACATGCTCTGGTAAGATAAATATGACACTGAACTGTGCGTTTGGATTGAAGTTATCTCTGTCATAATTTCCTTGGGCGACAGCAGGCGCATGTTTGGTAATAAATCAAGATAAGGTACCATAAAATGGCAAGTGACATCTGCATCTGATCAAAATGTTCGTCACAGCACGGCTTTGTTGCTAAACCGCGCTGTGCAGGCATCTGCAAAGTTTACAGATATCACGATTAAAGCATTCGCTACGACGCCGTCCTCATAAATTATTAGGAAATGATCGATTTAATTCTTTATCGATGCATTTACATTTAAATAAATTGCCTTTTTTTTACAGTGGCAATCAGTTTGATTTTTTTTAGACTTGTCCAGTCATTTCATATGGAAACACTTTGTGTTCCCCTGTCAGAATATCTTCTCCCTTGTGGAAACACAGTCCTCCAACTCCCCTTTTCCTGCCCTAAAAAGCAGACAGTAAGTCCAATACTGTGCAGCTCTAAACCCACTGTTTACCAGCAGGTTTAATGCAGCAAGCCCTTAATTGCATTCATTATCTAAAGCTCCAGGTCTGGGCCAAGGTTGCGCAAAGAGATGGGGGATTTCAGTTATCTCTTGTTTATTCAAAAATATATATAATAATAACTGCCGGTGCTGGAGATAATAAGTAATGAGCACATATTGTGGAAATAAATAATGAAAAGGGGAAAGGATTTCCTCTGCACTTTTATCATCCCCCATTTTCCATACAGAAAAGAAATACGGATGTGTAGGCCATCATAGCTTAAGACATATTGAAAGTCGGGAGGAAAATGGAACTTTCTTTGTGTGAGAGGACACATAATGGAGTCCTCGCCAGCCCCCGAGGTGAAGTGGAAAATGGGAATATAATTGAAAGCAGTGCATGAAAATAAATCATATATTTAGATAGATAAAAAAGGAAGATCTGCATTTACATGTAAGAAATGTCATGTCAGCTGAGTGTGGTTCACTAATCTGAAAGCAAAGCTCAAAAAAAATTTTGTTTTCACATTTTTGTCACCTTGAAAGCATCCATCCTGGCCTATAACAAGTGATCATTTGGTCATGAAAGGCTTCATGGCAAGTGTGGATGCCACTTATCACACAAGCATCTTTAGCTTTACAATGAGCGCAGTGATGATATGAGATAATGCATATTAACATTCATCAACACACTCCCTCATGTGAGAAGGCACAGAATGACAGTTTGTGTGTTTTGTAAAATATTTGTAACACTACAAAAAATTACAATGCAAAAGAAAAAAATGTGTTCTCCCATAATTTAATTTATCGTAATAATCACAATGAAAATTTAAAAGAAATGCTTGAATTTAGTCTGTCCTTATGTTGTGAATTTACATAAAACTTAATCGTCCATTGACTTTAGGATGAGATTTGGCCTGTATACAAGACCAAAATGTCCTTGCTGTTTTACTACGGCAGTGTTTCATAATATAACAGGGAAATAGATGAAATAACTCACCGAGATATCCAGTGGTACATTGGGGAGTGTTAACTATGATAAGGACTCAATATTGTTGCAAAGCTGACCATTTACTGTCTGTTCTTTGACCCGATGGGCGACTAAAAAAACACAATGAAGTGATTGAGGTAATAAACCAAGTACGAAGCACTCTGTTTTCAATGGGAGTATCCAACCCACATGCTGCTTTTATTTTTCATGCAGTTGTGTTAAATATTACAAGGGCCTTGCAGCATTAATGGCACAAAAGCAGAAAGCACAATAATATATTTCAGGTTTTGCTTCTTTCATTAACTGAAAAGATGATAACAGTTCATTTGATCAGCTTTAAGAAACAACCCATCAAAGCCACTACATTCAACCAGCTGTCCTGCTGCTGAATGTGAGCTTTCAACAGCTCAACCAATAACCAGGAACATGCAGAGATGATCACAAGTGGTGTCTAGGTCTTTCCAAATGCGTCACACTCCCTTTGATTCACACCTATGCAGTTCAACTGTTCTGTTATTACAGTTCTATTGTGAAGGAGAGTATTCACTCAACAAGTGGTCGTGGACCCCCTAAGGAGCAGTCTGCTTCCAAACCACCACCTCTGAAATATGAACACAAAAGCCAAACGTTTATACAAACCAACACAAGATGCGGCAGGCGTTGGCCACTGAGACAGTTTCTGCAGCTCCTTATAAAGCGCTTAATGATTTCTCAGCTTGTATAAATACCACCACTTTAATCCCCCGGAGCACATTTAGTTCAGCACACAGCATTGTGCTACAAATTATGAGAGCATTGTTGTGTTATTTACGTTGCCAGAGTGTTCGGTCTGCATGTCTCATCCTGAGGGTAAAAGCCTGAACAAAAACAGAAGGAAGATGTGATGCATTGTCACTTGTTTTCTCCTGATCAGGAAACAACTGCAGGTACCAACACATGACTACATCACCTAAACACAAAAGAAATTAACTTCACTTATATAGCAGATTTTCATTGTGTCATGAATTGCAGTGAACTTCACTGGTTGAAGGATTCACTTATTCACTGCTGCCTGAGGACACTTGGACATATGGTCTTGCAGGGATGGATATCAAACCAACAACGTTGAGGTTAGAAGCCTTTTCTTTTTTTTTTTTTAAGATACAGAAGTAAAATTGCAGTGACATGTAAATTGGACATTGTCCAATATTTTTTTTCATTCCACAAAGTGCATCACTTTTTTTTCTGTTGGCATTTTAAAATGTTAAATTAATTGTCATTCTCTTTTAATAAGAGCACTCATACATTAGCCTGGGAGTGAACACACCGCAGCCACCTGGCAGCCAGACATGTGCCGATTCCGACTCAGTAAGGTGGAAGCTCCCGTCCCAGTCAGTTACATCAGATGACATATGTAGGGGCAGATGGGATGGGTAGTTCTTCCAGGTTTATTTATCAGGGTTGTCGGCGGCATGTTGTACCAACTGATCGAGCCAGGTGCCAAATCAGATAGCGACCTGATTGATGAAAGCTGCTCGAACAAACACCCACCTGAACATGGGGAATGCTGGCAACCGCAACCTGGTACGATGACCCCAAATATTTCCGTCGACCGTGCAGATCATCGTCTCTCATCAAGCCAGGGAAACTAATTTGCTTGCAGATTTCAAAAAGGTATCACAGATGCTTCAACATCAGGTGACATGAATACACTCCTGCCATGGCGGACTTAGTATGCTGCTGCACAAAAAAAAAGGTTTCTCCCACTGTCATTCCACTGTTGATCTCCAGAACTACTGACTCTTCCCCATTGCTTCCAATATTCACTCACTTTCCCTCCTTTATTCCCTGTGTCTTCAACTCTATCAACTCTATACCTGGCAGTCATCCCAGAGTACACAGCAGCCATAATAGATTCTCTGACAGACTTCTCCTCCCCAGCCCCCCTTCCTCTCCAGCTCTGTTATCCCATAGCTGTTCTGCAAATAGAATAACTGTAGGAAGGAACCCAAAAATATAGCGTGAGTCATGTCACATGTCACGCTGACCCCTCCGCCAAGCAGCACAGGGGGATATCAGAGTAGTTACTCACCTACGCTGCTGAGCATCAAATCTAATTACAGTACTAAAAATGATTGAATAGCCCTCCCACCATTAAAATTAACTTTCAATTTTGCAAAAAGAAACTAAATAAAACAGTACCCGTTTTTACGCGTTAGTCACTCGGTTTATTGAGATTTTTAGATTTTCCATGAAATTGAATTTTTTTTGCATGAGCATTAAAAAAATGAAAGATTCAGGTTGTTTCAGTAATAACAGGCCTGCAGACCTGCAGGATTTATAAGCCTTCTAATAAAGCAGAAAATGACAGAGAGGGAAAAAAAGCAAAGGGGAAGACGATTTTTATCTGAGAGAGGAAGAATGACAGTTCCATTACCTGAGAGTCACAAATGCTGCATGCAATCCAATGGGAATACTTTTTTTTCTCCACACCATGAGTGCTTATCAATACTGTAGGCGTGTCATTTTGAACCATCAGCAGTGAGGGCTCCCATCGATCACAGCCTGAAAAGTCAATCATGGTTTTCACTAATCAAAGCCCACAAAGATTTATCAGTCATCTTCTGGCTACACTCACATGGGGCAGCGTGTGACTCCTTGCACTGTATCTAATAAAGTGAATCTCCTCCAAAGCAGCAACAGTATTGATAATTTCTCACTGTAGTGATAAAACAGCATGACCCAGCAGTCAAGTGCCTTTAAACCAACCCAGATCACTCTCATTATTTTACCTAATCGTGAACATTTTTACCTGGTAGTTGCAGCTATTTTTTTCTGTTTTTTTACAGTATAACAGGTCTGATGACATCAATCAAACTGTTGGAAGGACCTACCGTTAACCTTTTATCAAAACACCTCAATGTCACTCATTTAGGCTTTGCCATTTCATTGTTTTATATATAACATAGTCAATAGAAGATATCCATAAGGTGCAGCTTCACTCAGATCTGATGACAAACAATTAACACTTGCTGGATTTGTTGAAAAAAAGACATGGTTCATGTATTCATCAATATTCTGACCATTTCCGGATCTTCACACAAACATACTTGGGTCAAGTGTTTGGACTGCATCCAATCAACAATGAACAATTACTCATGTCAAGGCAGGCGGCCCAGCTCACTTTCTGTTATGATGTCAAGAAGGCTAATGGTTCCCTAACGGTAATTAAACTTCAAACGTAGATCAATTGAGCACATGTAAGCAATCATCTCAGGGCCATCAAGGGTCCTGATGTAAACTGGCAGCCAGGCATGAATAACCAATTGCCAGGAAACTTTGGAGACGGGCATCAAACAAACACATTTGTAATGTAATTTTATCTGTTTACCTTGCTTTCCTATCAAAGCTCTTCTCGCATTTGTAACGGCTGAAGACGGAGAGATTTTGAAAGCCCCAGGAACATCCTCTAAACAAGGATAAATAAAAAAGTTTATTGTTTAATTGCCTACCCTCACATTACATTTTTTCCTAACAGAAGTCAGTCAGGAGCAAAAAATGCTGCCTAAATAACACGTTTGAGTAAAGGTATTGAGGATACTCAAGGAAGCTCAGAGTTTAAATACTGATCCAAAACCCAAATTACTAAAGAAAAAAAATCATGCTCAAATGAATATACATGATACAAACAGCTGTATGATGGCATAAAACATGTTTAGGCAGTTAGGCTAATAATGTTTAATGGTAATGACCTTTTATTCAAAGCCATATGACTCCAAAGCCAAAGAGCCACAGGGTTTAATCTTTAATATCAATGAATAATTAAAGCTGTGGGAAAAGACCGTTTAGTTGGCCAATAAAGATGAAATGAACTGCCATGTTGAAAGCTAAAAAGTAAAATGGGCCTTGATTGAGCCTCATTTGTAAATAATTAACTCGGATTTCTTTTCGGTCAATGAGGGTAGAAGCCACGAAGTAAAACAAGGAAAGATTCCCAAGAGTATCAACATGCAGCACATCCAGCACGCTGTGCACAAGTGAAAGCCACCTGCACTCACTCCGAATCCAAAAGATTTCACTCATAAGCTTGATAGGGTTTATTTGAACTTTATAGGGTGTCTGTAATACCAACAGGATTATTGAGCTCCAGGATGAGACAGAGCCAGAACGGCAACGTCTCTGCTGAGCAAGCTATCTCAGAAACTACAGAACCCAAGTACGCAAGGGTGTGTGTGTGTGTGTGTGTGTGTCCAAGTGTGTAGACTGCAGTCTGAATCATTGTGATAACTATAGTCTTAGCGGGGCACAGCCACACATTTGAAAAGACTAAATAGAGAGAGATAAATTAAAATCGCCTCGTCATCGAGGGTTGATGCCAAGTGCCATTACACACAGCAGGAGGAGAGAATGATGGGTCTTAAAGAAAACAAGTGGCATCCGCACTTTTGGCTTAATGTGAGGACTCCAAGTCATCATTTTTTCGAGCATTAATGACATTTGCCATCACTACTCGGCAAAAACTTCATTACACAGGCATAAATGCATAAAGACTCAAACTTGGGCCGCTGGGTAAATGAGGCTCTTTTTCCAGTAGAATTCATAATGAGTATTTTCAAAGTCATCCACTCTGGCTTGATACAATAAAAGACGAAAGACAGAAGGAAAACTATTTAATTTAGGTTTTGTTTTGTTTTTTTATATTGAGTGATGTGTTGTTCGAAAATACGCCTTACCATTCGGAATACTGCGATGTTTGACCTCCAACTGAACCCACGGGACGATGCCTGAGGCTAGAAAATGTCGAGAAAGGTTCCGGAACAATTCAAAGTGAATCGTGTCCATTTCTGGGAATCATCCTGCGGTGGGACAGGACACCGTTCTCGGTTTCGTACTGGCATCCTTGCCCTGCACTGTCCTTCAAGCTGACGGAGAGGGCAAACGGGCCGAACTTGGGGCCGTGATGGATGGCTTTGGGCACCTCGGGTGTTGTGCCGTACGATGCCGCCGCTCCAGATAAACGCTTAAACTTTTAAAGCATTCCCGGCGCCTAATAAAGATGTCTATCATGTGTGAATAAGTAACCTTGTCGACCCG
>JAUESE010000067.1:5004167-5017410 GCA_032274725.1 Malacoctenus triangulatus
TTTTGCTTGGCAGTAAAGAAAACGGGGCCATTTTGTTTTTCTTTATTATGTCGTTCTCTGAGCGACAGTTGTCAGAGACAAAAGGACATACACTGAAGTTGTTTCATTGGGAAATTTCAACTCATCCGTTTGCATTTTTGTCTCATTTGTCAAAACTCTTGGACACACCTCGTTCACTTTGACATAAATTGTTAAAAAGGCATCGAATTCCAGAGTGTTCCCCCCCACTTCCGATATTGCCTACTCCTACATGTGGCCCGCTGCAATGAGCGATTATCTATCTACGGTCAAAGTCTGCATAGCACACTGTACACAGTACGAGTCCAAGTCAGGTCTCGGGCCAAGCTAAAGATGATGTCCGAAGCCTCCACCTCCGCCTCCGCCTCTGCCGTCAGCCAAAAGTTAAAGAACATTTTCAAAGAGGTGCATTGATCGCATGATGTTTTCATCCTGGGGACGGAGAGAAAACAACGCGGTGAACAACAGTGGAAGCGCGCCAGCGGCGATGAGAGCAGATGTGTCGGGAAAGCCGGCTTACATTTTGGCAACAATCGATGAACTCGTCTATGGTTACCACTCCGTCTTTGTTCTTATCCATCTTCTGTTGGAGACATGAAAAGGCAGAGATGAAAACCAATAGAGGGTTTGTGGAGGGAGGGGGAGGAGGGGGTGGTGCAGGCTTTGTATGGAGAGGGGGGAAATGCTGCTGGCAGGATGCGCACTTGCCTGAAAGAATACTTCTACGTGCTGACGAGGCGTTTCCTCTTTGAGGACGGGGTACGTGCATTTCCCCATCATGTCGTAGATGGCCTTCATGATGTCCAGCATCTCCTACGACGCACAAACACGTCATCGTTATCTCCAAAAACATGTTCTGCACCAATGTTTGGATTTTGCACTTCTAGTTTGAATGGAACGGACAACAAAAAAAGGAGAAAACGGCACTACCTCTTTAGTGATGTATCCATCTTTGTTGATGTCATAAAGGTTGAAGGCCCAGTTGAGTTTTTCCTGGACGGTGCCTCGCAGGAGGATGGAGAGACCCATCACGAAGTCCTGTCGACGAGAGAAGACGCAAACATTCAAATGCTCGCCTCCCCACTGGTTACCGTGCACGTTTCCATGCCTCTTTGGATGCTTTCACAACGCTTCCTCAAGCTTACGGAGCCGTTTCAGGTATTCATTGGATGCGAGTGATGAAACGGCACGAGCGCAGACATCACAGACCAAAAATACCTCATTATTCACATTATTAGCCGGCGAGTACTCTGTGTGGGCCTGGAGGGAATCCTGCGACGCTGCAACAGAACGGACTGCACACTAACCAGGGAAGCTTTGCTTGGTGGAACGACAGCTTTTCTGTCCTAATAAGCAAATATGCCCCCTTCATAAATATTAATCGAATGTTGATAGTGGATGGAAAGTTGGTGGGGCCCACGTTAGAAACGAGCAGGACTGCCGGTTACGTAACGCTGCTGAAATCCAAACTTCGCGTTCATGTTCCATTCGACTCTGTGTCGAATTCATCTCACGGCGTTCCCACGACGTCACTTTGCTCACCTCGAAACTCACAGAGCCGTTGTGATCCGTGTCGAACGCGTTGAACAGGAAGTGCGCGTACGTCGAAGCATCTGCAAGAGGAACAGACACAGCGTGAGGAAACTCCTCAAAACAAACTTTTCATGGAGGTTTTTTTTCTTTTTGCTCGACCTCAAACGGAGCGGAGCTGGTGATGAGACGGAGGAACAATATGCTTACAGCTCAGAGCTTTATCGCTGCTTCCTGAGCGCAGTACCATTATATTTGCTGTCTGCCTTTGTTCTCCCTCAACAGATATATCAAAGCCTCCGATGTTTCTCCACTTCTCCCTCGGTCTTTGCATAATGACGACTGCAAAAACTCCAGTCTGCGTAAACACAGTCTCTGTCTCGTCGCTCCATGACAGTTTCCTGCTTAAAGGCACTGCGGACTTTAAGTGCAGGATTGGTAAACATCAATGCGAGCGAACTAATGTTTATTCAGGAGAAAGCGGAAGAAGAGGAAGAAAGGAAAACAAAACCAGAGGGAAGTCAAGGAAGGGAAGGTTGGGCAGAAAACAGAGAAGAGGAGGAGAATGAGGAAGAGGAGGTGAAATGGGGAGAAGAACAAGAAACGAGAGAGGAAAAAAAGAGGAAGCGAGGAGGGGAAGGAAGGAGATGAAAAGGTAAGAGAAGGACAGAGAAGAAAGAGACAGAGCGAGCTGGAAAAAAACACAGGGGGGAGGAAAGCAGGGAGGGAGAGAATCTGGAGGAAAAGAAAGATGAGAAGAGGAAGAAAAAAGGAGGTGTAAACACGAGGCGGCGAGCACAGACCTCCTTGTGGAAAGAACTGCGCGTAGATGTCTTTAAAGGTTTCCTCGTTGACGACGCCGCTGGGACATTCCTGGAAAACACGAGCGGCAGCAGAGTTTACATTAAAGACCTTCGCTTAAACAACTTAAAGAAGCATTTAAGACGAGTCATCGCTGGTCAAGTGGGACTGAGACTTGAATCAGCCACTTCACGAGCGCGAGAACATTTCAAAGGACTCCACCTTCAGTGATCAAACTCACATAATGTTATTGAAACAGCCTGGTCCTTCCACAGCTATTCAAACCCCCCCCACCTGTGGTCGTCTGGCAGCACGCGGCGATAAACACTAAAACATCTGATGTAACACCTTCTCCAAACCTGCCTTTGTGTCCTTCTAAAGAGCCGACGACACAGCGGATGACCTTGCTCATCGCAGCGCGGCGATAAAGGCTGCGAGTTTGGCTGGCTCCATTTTTTTGCCCTCTCGCTGCGAAGGCTGCACACTGTGGCAGGATATTGAATTTAGAACCGGAGGAAATGCTCCACCTTTTACGAGCTGTGTTTCTTTGGGTCTTCCTATATGAGAAAAAATGGACAGGCTGCCGTGGAAAATTGTAGATAAAAAAAAAAAAACACAGCCCAAAACACTGCAGAGGCTGGGAGCAATAACACAAACACCTCTCTGAGCAGCAAAGAAGACGCATTTTATCACTTTTGCATCAGCTTGTATAGAGTCTGATTTCTTGTGCACTGAGGAATGTGAACATAGGAGACTTTGCTCCTGCCAGGCAGACTCACAGAGCTCATGTCTGATCAGGCTCTCTGGGAAAAAAAAAAGGAAAAAAAAAAAGAGAGCAGAGGGAAAACAAAGATGAAGACACGTTGTCTCCTTTCGTTCCCGGCTCGGAGGATGCTGCAAGGTTGTCTGCACGAGTCCCCCGACGCACCCGCTTGCTTTGTCTCTCAGACCCAGTTGCATATCTTGCAGACTGAGGGGAGGGAATTCGGGGGCGGGGGGGGGGGAGCAGATGCCTGCCTCCGTGTTCACGTTTGGCAGCGTGTGACCTGATTGAATTAATTCAGAGAGCCATTTACTTGGACAAACAGCAGGGACGGAGCGGGATAACTATTGACGCTGTCAAGTTGCTGATTTTCTAATCTTACGAACAAATATGCAAAGAGGAATTTGTTCCACTCTTTTTTGTGCCCTTCAGACATTACTTGGACGGGACGCTTGCCACTGCTCTCTGGATGCCAAATGCATGAAGCAAATAAACAGATTATCCGAGTTGAGAGACAGGAAGAGGAACAAAACTCCTCGTCCGGCCTTTCAAAGCAAATAAAGACACATTCATCGACATTCACAGCTTCGGGCTAAATGATTTGCTAATTAGAAGTGAATGCTCGTGCAGTCGTTCTCTAACACATTGGAAACCCTGTGTGCTTTAACACAGAGGTGGGCTCTCCTGGTTTTATAAGAACCAACCCTGCGCTTTAGTGTCACACTGTATTTTAGTAAGTCTTCTAAACTTGATACAGATGTTAGGGATGATCATTTCTCTTACTTAATTAAATCAGTAAGATTACAACCAGTCAGTTTCCTGCTTGATTTCGATATTTCCAACAAGGTTGCAGAGACATTTTAGGAGAAAACCACAAACGTCCAACATATCTAACATAACGTATACCTTACTCACATTCAAACCAGGGAGCATTACTTTGTTGTTCAGGAGAGCTTCTGTTAATTGGTGTTCATTAAAGCTGTGCTGCAGAGTACAAGCTGTTAACAAGCAACCTTGTGTCGAGGAAGTGCATTGAAATGCAGCGTAATTAGGGATTTAAACTGAGGAGGGAGACTCCCTCGTGGAGTCTCATCACGCCTGTACGGGAACGATTACAGATGACAACAGAAATAATCAAAACACTGAATCTGAAACTTGTTTAAATGGTCGAAAGTTGTATTTCTTTTAAATTCGGGGGAACTTGAATCATAAAATAGAAAAACCGAGTGTTGAAGCAGGTGGATGGCTGATGGCTGGGTCCGTTTGATTGAACTTCATCTGTTTTCAATCTCATGATGAACTCTGCGAATGGGGGGCGGGGGGCGGGGGGGGTTCTCTCAATAGAGAATGAAGCCGGTGTGTCTTCTCGTTAGCGCAGATGATCTGCCACCGCCTTACAGTTCAATTTAAAGTTCAGAGAGATAGTTACACTCCGACTTCACGTTCCCTCAGGCTAAAACTTTGATCTCGAAGTTGAAACGTCCAAGTTTCACTCACTCACTATTCTTTACACATGATGGATGTTTTACACTGAAATGTAGTAATTACTTCAATTTCCTATTTGTAATTATTCTCCCTTACCCAGCTCATGTCACTGCTTTATGCGTTTATTCATGCACGCCGAAATCAAATATAAAGCAAAAGGTAAATATAAACTGCGGTAATAAGTGTTGTGATATACAGGAGTGTAATTCTCCACCAATCCTTGGATGGTGGTTGGAGTCGCACATTATCCACCGCTGTTCTCATTAGGTGGAGCGAGAGATCAGGAAACGTATTTGTATTCATTTGACACGCTTGTAAAAACGAGCTCATCCATGATAATAAAATCGCAAATTCAATCTGTGAGATGCAAAACTGGCCGCGCATGAAATTCTTTCCCCGAGCCCGGTGAAGCCGCGCGGCGAGGCGTCCGCGCAAAAGGAGTGGAGCAGACCTGTGAACAGAGGCGCCCTCATCATCATCACCATCCTCCTCCTCATCATCATCATCTCCCCCGACGGAATAGAAAGGATGAGATCTTAATCTAACGTGCGTGTCAGTGGCCCCCGGACGGTGAACTGTGAAAGCCCGGCAGACTTAGTGAGACGTGAGGAAAATATTGTGTGATTTCCTCTAAAATCCAGGAAAACAGACTCTTTTCTTGGCAAACCAAGAGCGAAACCCTGTCTCTTGCTTTTTTTTCGGCGTGCTGCTGGATCCAGAGGTCCACACCTCCCACCTGACTCGCTGTTGTCAAGACAAATGACCTCATCCAGCCACTTAAATCAGAGGCATCTCGATTTGCTCCGAGGTCCCGGACACCAAGGACAAAAAGGCCAAACTCCTCATCGCGGGATCCCTGCCAACTTCTATTAGTCTGGCCCGTCTTAAAAGCTCCCCTTCGTTTGGTCAAAGTCGCCGCGTCGGGGGCGAGACGAACATTAGCCGTTTGACCCCCGGAGATTCGACAGAAACAGACAGAAGTTGTTCAGGACTGGGAACTCGAGATGGCGTCACAAAGCATCTAATTAGCTAATTCTCTACTCGAGCTGAACTTTCAGCATCAGCGACATTTGTCTAATGACATTGAGCAAATGAGACACGACGTACGTGAAATCATAAACACAGTCAAGACCTACGAGCTATTTCAGAGATGACCGACCGGCTTAGAGTTAAATGTATGTACAAAAGTGTCACATACCGACTCCCTGAGCATCGGAGGGAGTCAGGCAGATCGCGCGACACAAATTAAAAGCCTCATTAGGCCACTTTTTACCTCCCACTCTGCCCGCCGTGGAAGTGGACTAATGGGCAGTCGTTGCAGGGGCTCAACAGGACAGCGAAGCCCCCCGGGAGCCAAACCGTCACAGGACTCTCCGACAATTGCCAGACAATTTGGGTTGAGTTAATTCTGGGTCATCTCATTACGCCTCACAACCAGAGGTGACGGCGACGCGAGGCGGCTTCATGTGGGGCTGTTCTCCAGGACTTTGACCTGGATCGCTCGTCAGTCACCTCGCATGGCGAGTTTGACCTGCTTTTTTTCCCTGGCGAAGGTGACTTTAATCCGAGTGGACCGTGAAGGTGTGCCGAGGCTGGGCGCGCGTCCGAGTCACTCACGTTCTTGAAGCCGCGGTAGAGGATCTGCAGCTCCTTGCGGGAGAACCGCGTCTGGGCTTCGAGCTGCTCCAGGCCCTCGGGGCGATGGCGGACTGCAGATAGCTCCAGCTCATCCTCGACGCTGTCTGCAGAGGAAGGAAGGAAGGAAGGAAGGTCAGGCGTGAACAGATGCTGGTGAGCACACTTGCAAATTAGGAGCAGCGTCTGGAAATGTCAAAATCCATCATTGTGCCCCCAAAAAAAAGCCACCATATTGTCAGTAAATCCTTTCAGAGGAGTCAGAAGCCTCCTCTGCCTCATTAGATCAGCTTATTTGTTGTTTGATCTTAACAAAACCAAAAAAAAACATCTGAATGCCCTTTTCTTTTCTGCAACAAATGTGGCAGCGGAGGTAATTAGTGTTATTGAGACCCCAGAGCACAACAAGTCCTTATGGCAGAGAGCCTCGTTGCGAGCGAGGGCGGCTGAACCCTGTGAAATGTTTTAATGGCTCCGTAATGATGGCAGATGCCGGCTACCGACCGCACTGTCCTCGCAGCGCGGTGTCGGACCCGTCGGCTTGGCACGAGAGCCTCTAATATACCTGAAGTGTGACACGCCGTCTAAGTGGCTCATTAGCTTCAAGGGGTCTCCATGTGGCCCGCAGCCAAAAGACCAAACCTTTCCTCGCAGACCACAATTAACCCGCTGCTTCCTGGCAAAGCGCTCGGCCTCTGCAGGTGACGTTCGCCGTCGCGTTAGGAAGGAAATGGAACAGATGCAGAGACCCGCTTTTATCACCAAATGAGTACACAAGCTGTGGAAACGTTGCGATGCGATGAATCAGGACTGCTCGGCTGATTTCTTAAACGTCTAACATGTTATTTAAATGATAAACAATCAGAAAAAAAAACCATGTAATTTTATCAAAACATCTTTTTACACAACAAAAAAAGCTTTTTTTTCCAAATCTCTAAAATTGTAAAGAAACAGTTTGTTTTTCATTATAGTGGAATGGACGTTGTAGCTCAAGTGCAGCTCCAGCAATCATGTGCAAACACTCTTAAGTGGACGGCCAAATAGCAGGAAGAGCCACAAAAACAACAACAACAACCAAAAGTCATCAGGGAGAGAGAGAGAGAGAGAGAGAGAGCGAGAGAGAGAGAGAGAGAGAGAGAGAGAGAGAGAGAGAGAGAGAGAGAGAGAGCGAGAGAGAGAGAGAGAGAGAGAGAGAGAGAGAGAGAGAGAGAGAGAGAGAAGGCTTGGAAGAGCCACTTGCTTTGATTACTGGAGGACGGCTTTTTGGCTGTGGAGCATGGAAAGAGCCTCATGAGTCGAGCTCTCACTCCGCGCCTGTGGACAATCTGAGGGTAACCTAGGAAATAAAGCATTAGGTCTCGTGGTTACCTTGGTAACTAACAGCCTCAGTACATTTCTAGGAAAGCGGGGCATGCAGGAGGTGACGGTCTATTTGGGTTTATCGAGATCGAGGCGAGGTCTTTGGTTCTTCAGGACAGCACCGGGGTAATTTGCGGCGTTTGGAAGCTGCGCCAGGCAGCTTTTAAAAAGAGGCAGAGGAACCTCTTGAGTTTGAAGAGAAATAAAAAGAAGATTGCTTAATGAGGGCCTGGCTGGAGATGACAACCACAGCAGCTGCTGCGTGACGACGGACCGAGGCACAGCGGCACTCTGAGCTCACTACTGATGTACATGTCATGTAACGTTAACATGTTGATACCGAGTGTGTAGGATGTGAGTAACCTGGTGTTTTTCAGTCCTTTGGTGGACAAACACAGTGCGTGAACAGTCGTATTCTGGAGAGGACCGCCAATGATGCCTACGTAAGCAGAATTTTTGGAAGCAGACAGCAGAAAGGCCATTGGCTTCCACAGGCATCAAAGAGTAAATGAAGAACAAAGAATATTTCACATATCATTCTCGGCAGAGTCAAAAAAAAGTTTCCTCTAAAGCAGCCCCACTCAGTACTGAGCTTGAATTGTCCCTTTAACGAACAGATTCGGAGCATCGGTGGAGAACTCCTATTTTCTTCTGCATTGCAAATCTGCTCCCACAGGCGACGTGTTAAAAGGAAAGTGCAGCGCAACTGGCTCGAAAGTGAGAAACGGCCTGTGACACTCAGACTGATTTTATGCTCCAAACAAGCCTATTAATGAGCAAAAGAAAACATAACCGACTTCATCAGCGCACCATTGACTCTGCACTCACAAGTCGATATCAGCAGCTCGACAGCCAAAGTGGACTCGGCTATCCGGTACTTATTTAAGACCATTTACTTCCAACCACACGGGGGACCACACTGATTAACTCACTGGAATCCACATCGCTGATGCCTGCGCACCACTTTCATCGCACTAATGGAAGGTCTTTGCGGGACACTCGAGTGTGGATCGCCAGACAACCGTTTCCATGGAACGACGTGGCACTGGCGTTGCCGGAAAACCGTCTTTATGTCAGAACTCGACTCGGAGACGGTTGAATGACCTGTCAATCCAAAACGGGTCTCCACCCCCTCTTTTTCCACCTTCAGGAGAGCTGCCTAAGTGTAGTCAGCAGGCACTGGTTCACTGGGCTACATTACTTATGAATGAGTCTCCAGCACATTGTAGGTCATCAGCGTAAGAACGGGGCTGTGAAGATGATATGGAGCCCGTGTGTCACGGTAAGGGTGTCAGATAATATCTCATCGGGTGTCATCTCTTTTCACACACACACAACCCCGCACGGTGTTTGACGAGTGTGTTTTCCTCTTGCAGTTCAGCGCAGGACCCGGCGAGCGACGGGGGCCGGTCCGAGCTGCGGACGGATGATTGGAGTGCACCAAACACTCCCTTGTGTTACACGCAGCAGCTCAGTTCAGTTCAGGGACCCATTTCCCCTCACACTCCGGGCTACTCTGAAAAATTCAGACCTTTGATGGCAGCGGCGGGTGTGAGAACAGGTCCCCCTGTGCTGCAAATCACCCGTCAATCAGGCAACGTTCAATTAATTACACGACTGTGCTCTCAGGTAAATTTACCAACAGGAGTGGAGCTCGCGGCATGTTTACAGCAAGTCACCCGGACGTCGGTAAGGGCTGAGGGGAGCTGTAAGGGCCTCCTATAAAGCCAGCCAATAAAGCTGGAGTAGAGACAATTACATCACAGAATGGAGGCGATAAAAAAGGGGGGGGTACATAAATCTGCAACCTGGCCTGGTAACATCATGGAGGTCTGGTGGGAAACCGGGAAACAGTCGGTTGTAAAACGCAGCGCGAGAAGAGTGTAAAACTAAAGATGTCAGGTGTTTCTACAGGATCAAATCTTCACTGGTTTTTGGCTCTGAAACATGAAGCTACATTCAAAATCTTTGTTTCTATTTCAGTCTGCTCAGACAATGCATATTTAGAGAATTGAGCTTCATAACAGGACCCTAAAAAGTGACATCATAGACTCCAGGCTGAAGGGAGCAGATGGTTAAAGGCTCTCGGTTCACATGAGGTCTCATAATGACCACAATGAGTGTGCACATTGAAGCTCTCTGCGGCGGAAGAAACTGTTGCTGTGCTCCTGCTGATGGCTGCTTCATACCACTCACTTTAATACCACAATAACTCTGAGACAGAGAGGATGAAGCAGCGATCCGTCCGTGTTGTTCTCCTCAGTTAGGAGCGAAACTTTCAGGCCTGGATAGAAAACTGACTTTATGTTCATGACGTTTTTCCAACCCAAAAGTTCAAGTTCAGTGTTGTGAGCTCATTCCAGGACTGACTTTTGGACGTAAATATAACAACTGAAAAAAAAAAAAGGAGATTCATCCTTCCTGCAGCAATCCTCACAGATATGAAAGCGAGACTGAAGCTGGAAGGCTCAACCAACAGGGAGGAAAATAAGACACTGATCTCCAAAGCTGCGCGTGAGTGACACAGCGGTTAATCGGCCTGGAAAAGAGCAAGCAGTCATGGCTGTCTGATTACCGCTTGCCCTTTCATTTGAATGGCGAAACAGATCCGACGCCTGATGATGTACAGAGCTGCTGGTGCATCGCGCTGCTGCTGCTCCGACCGGCAAAGGTCAAAGATGGCCAATCCGTGGCGCCACCTCTCCCCGATCCCTCATGCTCATTGGCTACGTCGGGTCCGTTCACATCAGCTTCTTCTCTGTTTTGGTGACACCTCACAGCGCCACTTAGTGGCCTGGCATATACTACAGCATCGTCCTTTTTATCCTGATACTATTGTGTGTAAAGTAAAAATGATACCACAGTTCAATCTTTATGGGAAGGGGCCTCAAAAATCGGTGCTGTTGTCCTGAAGAATCAAATATATCAAACATTACAGAGTCGATCATTACGTGCACACACAAACACGGTCATGCCAGACTTTTGCCTTCCTCCGAAGAAAAAACAAACTGACCCGAGCAGCTCCCTGAGTGACAGCTGCTCTAATAGGCTGCAGCTGACTGCACAGCTCATCACAAATGTACTTCACAGCCACCTTTGGGTCACATAGCAGCTTTCACCATTGCACCCCAGAGACTGTGCAAGAGAATAAGGCAGGATCGCCCACAAGGGTCATAAACAGGAGGGGGGGAAGAAACATCTCAGCAAAATGTAATCAACACGGGACAAAGTGTAACCACCTTCGTAAACTACAGCCAGTAAACGATCCATTACCCAGCGTCGTCTTCACCAGTGAGCTGAAAAAGCCATGAAAAAGCGCCCAAACCTTGAAGGATGAAGGTAAAAATATGACGCCGCCATAATGAGCCCGCACTGATCCATCATGACTAAACTGCCACGCTACCTCAAGGTTCATAATGCAGGAGTCATTTGTCTGAAGACAAGCTGAAGGCGAAAAGCGTACAACCACTTAATCAGCTGGATCCAAAAACCCCCCCCAAAAAACGTGGCTGATAAATAACTGATCAGCGAAAACTCAAACATATTAATGGAGCACACATGGCTGCCTGATATCAACGCGTTCTGGGTCAGAGATTGTGCTGAAGCACACAGTTTGATGAACGTATCCCTGCTGAGCTTGCTGCTTCTTTATTGTGGCACGACCGTGTATGTACAGTAAGTGCTACACCAGGGCTAATGAGAGCCTGGGGGGGCACATGGGACAGCTGATTTTAATATTGTAAGCTCAAAAGCCCTTACTCAGAGCCAGATAGAAATTAAAATTATTCAACGGGCCTTAAATGGGGGGAGTCTGTGTTTAATCTGTGTGAAATTGACCAAGATAGTTATTAATATCAGGCACAGGGCACAACGAGTGGGCCGCAGCAACTCACTTTCTCACTGTTTGTTTTTTAATTTGTTGTTTCACCCATTTTCCAATAGTTGTCAGTCAAAAATGCATTCGTGTGTGTGTGTGTGTTTCTCAGATGAGGTCTTATCTCACACAGTTTAGGCCCGGCTCCCCGCAGTAACTTCAGCGCTGTGGTGCCGGGAAGGCGGGACTCCCAAAAGTAGGCCATCACTCCACAGGAGAACAACTTATCTTCTGACGGCTACAGTTAGATAGTGTTACGGCCAGCGGAGGATGTGAGCCCCCGCCGCCGCTCCGATCGGGCCCCTGGCCCTCCCCGGCCACAATTTGGACGACGGCTCGGGGTTACAGTTAATGGCCGACTTCGTCTAATTGAAAGAGTGTCAGTGACCCTTTCCAGGTTTCACTTAAAGCCCGTTTCCGCTCTGGTGGTGCGAGAAACAACTACATTTAAATAATGAAAGAGCTCAGGTAGAGGTGGCTTTGGGTGAGCTGTGAGAGGCGGACGGAAAACAATTGACTTCAGATCGAGATTGCGTCTCACTGAGCGAGTTTGGTTTAAGGCAAAATGTCCTAATTCTCTGATAGTCCAATAACAGAGACCTCAGCACACATCTTTCATTGTATTTTGCTATATTGTGAGACCTGAACATTTTATAAGCTCCTCATATCGTTTCACACTCACTGTGATGTACGGTCACATCTTCAGAACAGGGGAAAGTAGGGATTTGATTCCTCTACACCTGGTTTGAAGAACAGAAGTGTGAACACACACCTTGCGAAGCTGAACTTCCTATACGACACCTAACCTCACAGCTTCCAAGAGTGAGACCGGAGCCTTGTTAGCAGCTTGGAGGATGTGCACAAACGAGAGCGGAGTACCTAAATGTCAGGACACTCATCATTCAGGAAGTGGATTTTTCCTTATATTCTATCGAGGTATTTTGTGTCGAATTCTTTTTTTTTTAATTCTAAAGAACTGAGTTGACGTCGCCTTTCAAATCAATTTAGGTTTATTTGTATTTTAGGCTCCACCCCCATCAAATAAAGCTGGTTTATTGGACAATTTTAAGAGCTCAATATATTTTGAGGTTAATACAACCTTCTGGAAAACAGCCTCATGTTAAACTCATGTCCAACAATACAAACCCACACGATATCCACAAGAATACCAGAATATTCTCTATACTTTTCCAGTCAGCAGTCACAGATGACTTGATTATAGCCTCACTCAGACCTGTCACACCACCTACCATTCACCAAATAACCATTGTACGACTCACGATCGCCTCTCACACAGCTCACTCGACATGTCAGCTCGCCGTCACTGAACCCAAAGCAGATTTTATCTCAACCTGAGCTCGCTCCTAATATAGCCCCCTCCCTCCGAGTTCTGGCAACACAACAGAGGAAAAACAAACCAGCTATTGGACAGTATCAAGTTCATCATCAGGCTACGCTGCCTCCACTGCGTCCATTTAGGGACAAAATATGCGAGTCACGCATCAGGTAGGGACGATTAACGTGTCAGACAAAAGTGACACGAGAAAAGTAAGTTCCAGGTTTTACATTGATGTCCAGATTAGAATTTAAATTCCAGGGTTACGGAGTGATCTTATCGTTTCTTCAGGCACATTCTAATCAGAAGTCATTTTCTGGGACGTTGCAAGTCTGTTCTTGTGAGCGAGCGATTCGATCTGGCAGTGGACCCCAGAGTGGGGGGCGGGGGGGGGGGGGGGGGGGGGGGGGGGGGGGGGGGGGGGGGGGGGGGGGGGGGGGGG
>JAUESE010000067.1:5027037-5037300 GCA_032274725.1 Malacoctenus triangulatus
GACCGCTTCCTGTGCTGCTCTACTTTGTCTAATGAGACACCGGCAGCAGGTCGAAACTAAACACTATATTTAATCCCAGCACCTTTTGAGCTGTGTGAGCCACGCAATGTCTTTTTTTTATGATTTACAGTAGAAATCATCTTTATCTTTAAAGAATTTGCAGCTTTTGGGTATTATTTTAGCTTTGTGAGGCGCGTTCGACAAATATTGTGATCCAAAAACAAGAAAAAGTAAGATTTCTGTGTACCTTAATTCTGGAGAAAAGCATCTGTATCGATAGGAACAGAATCTTCCTCAGTCACATTCTCTTCCTCAGTCACATTCTCTCCACGTTCTATTCCTGAATGATTAAATAAGGCTGTCCATTTGTTTTTATTTTCCTTTTTTTAGTATTTGAATATTTTCTTTACTTTCACAACAAGCAAACAAGTCTGAAAAACTTTGAGTTACCTTGACGAGTGAAGAGAGCCGATGCCGGACACTCAAAATGATCAATCACAACCACAGATTTGCCTGATTACCAGATACGACACACATTTTTAACTGAATCGCTCCGTCCGTGTTCCTCTGTTGTCCTGATGCACGTCTTACCCTCTGAGAAGCTGATGAGCCCCAGAAGGTGCAGCAGCTTGATCGAAGCGAACACCAGCACCACGATGCCCACCGTCTGCAGCCCCTCAGTCTCCCAGATCGCGCTCAGCATCGCTCCACCCTCTGGCCAATCCGCGCCACCATAGCCCGAGCCGAACCCGGACCCGGAGCCGGCCTCGTCGCCCTCTGGTCCCGACCCAGGACCCGGACCAGGACCGCTGCTCCCACCTGGCCCCACACTCCAGTTCCCCTGCACCCACTCCAGCGCTACGCCGGCCCACGCGCACCGGCCGGGCGCCTCCCGGCACCCTCCTACTGCTCGTTCGGTCCCTAAATCCAGTCTGTGAAAGGTCGAGCCGGAGCGAGGCGGAGGATCCGACCCAGGAGATCAGGCCTCAGGTCAGTGAGGAGCCCGAAGTCATTCAGGGTCTCTCTGATCTCGAGAGGGCCACTCAGGATTCAGAAGGGAGGAAAGTCCACACCGGCTGATCTCAAAGCGTCCACCTCCTCTTTCTATCCACTCCTTGCAAGTGAGGAGACATGAGAACGTGGAGAAAGCAAACTCTGCTCTTCGCTGACAGTTTGTGGCACTCTCTCTCACTCTTTCAGGCACACTGACTGGATCTCCGTGCAAAGTAGAAGGGAGGGGAGAGGAGAGGGAGTGGATTTGAGCGAGGGAGCAGAGAGGGAGGGGAGAGGAGACGGAAGCGGAGGGGAGGTGTGGTGCTCCAAGATGCACGAGCGCTCATGAACTACACACACTCACTGTGACAACCGAATCCTTGGGTGCAATCAGGACGAAAAGTGCACAACATGATGTGTTTTGCAAGAAAATGTGGTCTTAGTTGACAGAAGGGTACAAACAGTGGCGACAGGAAGAATTTAGGTTGTTCTTAAAAAGAAAAACATAAAAATGATTGCCTTGAATTTAACAGGAAAGATAGTTAGGAGTGTAACTTCCCAAAACAAAATTCTGGAGGAATTTACTGTCGTTGGACTGATAAAGTATGCAGCTTATACTTGAAACAAAAACATCTGAGTAGAAGGAGAGCCAAAACGGTTTTGCTCCAATGTTTAAAACCAAAATTTGAAGCAGTATTTCTTTCCTGCAATTTCTGAACTGTCTTCTAAAGCAATATTGTTTCAAAAAAAAAAAAAAAAATGAAATGACTTCAGTGAGATTAGGTGGAACCAAAAGTGAGCGAGTGTGTGACTGGGAGAGAGAGAGAGAGAGAGAGGCTGGATCAGGCACTGTGTGTTTGCAGTAAATGAGTGAAGACACCACCATCTACTGGCCCTGTGGAGGCTGTTAGAGGCACCATCATCCACCAAGAGTCCCCCTCTCTTTGCATTACAGTAAATAAAGCAACAAAGTGCCTCTAATACAGGAGTAATGCTCTTACATCCCACGGGATCTTTCATCACGAGTTCAACACACACACGGACAATATCCAGAGTTCATACGTGTGTGGTAGTTATTAGTTCTTAGGCGGTGAGATCGTAAATTTTTCGACTCGTAAAATTTCTCCGCAGTGCTTCCTGGGCTCTCACTCCGTCCTCGGCGATCGGTGCCATGCATCACAGACGCACACACACAACGGCCCTTTAATTACGATCACATCACGGCAGGATATTATTTTGCAAACGTGAAAGGAGCCGCGTTTCGCCGCACACCCGATACACTCCAAGATAAATGTTCTGTGCCTCGCAGCGCCTTGTTTTTCCTTTACAGATGGAAGAAAAAACTAACAAACATCCTTCAACGCTCCAACCGACCATGCTGCTATTTTTTTTTTCCCAGGAACTAAATGGATAATAAAAGACATGCTGCTGATTCTGTTTGTTTTGTTTCTAATTTATTCTTGGTGAATAATTTAACATGACACTGTCTGAAAAAAAAAGAAGAAAATATTCAGAAGACCAGTCCGGTTGAATCTGAGTCGCCTCTGGCTATGTAGTGTGAGAAAAATGGCAGCTCAACACAACATGTTTATATTTATTTTCTCCTGACGATGGTGGTTATTAGCTTCATTCCTACTGAGGTTACAGAGATCAGCATATCAATCGACACCGTCTCATTTCAAGAATTTCAAGAGGTAAAACGAGAAGTCAAAAAAAAGTGAAGTTGTCGCACAAAAAGCTCAGTAAGAATCAAATACAATACTAAATCCTTAGTGCGTTTGTGTGTGTGTGGGGGGGTAATCTCCATGTTTGGTTCAAAGCTTTACTCTCACATACAATGAATTAAATATCAGCTGAACCAGTGGTGAGCTGCTGCAGCCTCTCCCGAGTCCTGAGCTGCGACATCCCAGCAGCAGCATGCGAGCACCCTGGCGCGACATCAGTGGAAAGCCGGCGCCACATCACAAAGGCGTCGCCAGCACAGGTCCGACCTCGCTGGAGTCGCAGCGTGCCGCCTCGGGCTCTCCCTGCACGTCCCCCAGCTCACAACCAGCTCCTGTTTTCCATTCGGCAATAAAACATACAGGAACAACTGACCAATCACACGCTTTCCCCCCCAAGAAAAACTTCCAGCAGCTCTGAGGTGAGAGGGGGGAGATTTATAGAGGGGGGGAAAGAAAGGGTGAGGATTCTGTGCCAGGGATCATCCGTCCAGCCATTATCGGAGCCACGAGTCTATCCGAGCAGCTGACAGATAAATATTACATCCCACATCTTCCTCAATTAATGTCACACAAATTCTCCACAATCGCCACTCTCGCGCCGTTAAGAGTCTGGCAGGTCTGACAGATGGAAAACCTTAAAAACTCGGCCATGGCGGACATGGCAGGGGTCCTTCACTTTGTGAGATTAGAATTACAGAATCATTTTCTGTCGAACTGGCGACAGAGAGAGAGAAAGAGGGAGAGAGGGGGAGAGAAACTTCCCTGAAACCTCTTCTGGATCACCGACGTTTGGAACCGCAACAACGTCGGGACTCTTCGGGGACTTTCGATTGGATTATCAGCGCAATAAAGACGCCAAACGTCCTAATTGCAGCCATAAAAGCTTCCGAGCACCTTCCTCAGCCACAAGTCATAAATGTACAATAAAAGATGAAGCTGCTCCTTTTTTCCCCCCGTCTTGACTGCGATCGTGTGCATCATTATCGTCACTGGGATTGAAGCAGAACACTGAGAAGTAATGACAGGGAGAAAATGACTGCTATTTGCCCGTTACCGATTGGACCGAGGGAATCAAACGTGAAGATTGCCTCGTCGTCGTACCTCCAACAGTAAAATTGTTCATCTGCCATCCTCATTTCTTTTCAGCGCAGGCTTCAAAAATTTGGAATTGAAAAGTATGCCTTTCTGAAGTAGATTTGATGCCGATACAAAAACCCATCCTCTCAGACGGGACCGTCCAAATCACATCACGGCGGTGAGGCTTCACAGCCTCGACGGTCCCCCCCCCCCCCGCTGGATAGCATCTACCAAACGATCGGATATGTCGAGCTGCACTGAGATCTGGCGTGTCGCCATGACCCGGTCCCAATCTCTTTATCTGCGGCGAAAGTCCGAGCGAACAACCTGTCGCCTCTTTGTTCGTCCGTCTTCGCGGACGGCAGACGCTGATCTTGAATCCGATTAGACGTTTCTCTCACTCAGACCCGACGCACGGCTTGTCACTTTTCAGTGTCTGTATTCACACAGGGCGGGAGATCTTTTTTGTCTGCGGCAGAGTGGGCACAGAGGACGAGGCCAGCCGCTCAGGTCAGTGAGTCTGTCTGCTGACGGAGGCTGTGTGGAATATATTATGCATGAAAGACAGAAACGAGGCAGAAAATGATGGTTTTTAAGAGCGAGCAGGCTTCAAATGGCGCAGAAAAGTCTTTGGCCACGCCCACATCAAACAAAAAGACATAAGCCACTCCCCAGCATGCATTAGTCCCACCTCCATGCTACACATAAATGTGTTGGCCCCACTTTACATTGAAATCCACTGGTCTCAGTTATTGCTTGGGGCCTCCATTGTCCATGATCAAGTACGCGCATGTACTAATAACCAAATTAACCCCTGCAGGTACAATGAAAGGTACGATGAAATTACTTTCCTCACAAAGCAGATGAATCCCAAACAGATACAAGCGCCGCATCTCCACAGGCGCCTTATTGGACAAGTTTTAAACAAGTCTAATCTTCTTTGAGGCTCTCGCCAACGGACGAAAACCGGCAGAAGGCGAAAGTGGTTCGGATGGAGCCATCATCAATCAAAGCGGCGCCGATCGGAGGACGGGGCGAAGACACGGAGAGATGAGATTGTCCCGCTGTTTACAGATCAGCTGAGGCTACGAGCGGCTGATGTAATTAAGCGACACCTGCAGCGATTTCGCTCAGGCATGCAAAGCAGCGCTCCTGTTCCAGGCGGCGTCTTGCGAGGCGCATTAAAATGAGGCTGTCATATTTACGAGGCCGCGGCGCCTGTGGAGGCGGCTGGGTGCGGGGGGGGGCGGGGGGGGAGGCAATTATGGGCTGTGAACCGGGGCAACCCTCCACGAAGCAGCGTGCGCAATCAACCACCCAAAGCCGCGGGGTGACTCTGACATCGAGGACTCACTTTGTGGACTTTTGGCTCACTTTGCCAGGTGTGTGTGCACGGAGGCCTTCATGGGAATTGGCCACTTTTAACCCTTCAACCTCTTCAAAATTGAGACATTTTTTCTTTCCATCACTTTCGGAAACTACAGATTTACCGGCGTCATCTCGAGCAGCAGTTCCAAGCCTCCATAGCCACTCCTAAAGCCACTAAAACTTGCTAATTTATTACAGTTCAGAGAGATTTCAGCTGTGGAAAACTCCTTTAAGAGAAAGTCGTTCATTTTGAAGAGAAACGGCCACCTTGTCTCGTCAGCACGGCTGCTAGATTTTTATCATCCCGCCCAATTCATTCCGGATGATTAGTTCTGGTGTAAAAGGAGGGGGGAGAAGAAAGTCGATGGCATTGTCTGTATATGGACAGTCATACAAAGCCCAGCACTGTGTGCAGGAGCAGATAACATTGACCCGCTTCCCTCTGAACCTTTTCCCTGTAACTAGCTGCGGCGCGGCTATCTGACAGCTCGCTGCGGACGCCGTGTCGTGGCAAAAGAGCAGGACGCCTGGCTTCCGGCCCCCCCCCCACGCTAGATATACAGCGCCGCCATCCTTCAGCCCGGCAAAGTGCCAGCCGGGCTGAACTGTCGGCGCAAAGGTCAATGGGGAATATGCATTAGTAGGGACGGTGAAAAAGAGAGCGGACAAGGGCGAAATGAGACGGCAGACGGAATATGGGAGGGCTGGAGCCACTGTCGTCGGGATGAGATATGGGCAGGAGGAGGGAGCAGCGAGAAAGGGACACGAACAAGTAGTCGATGTACAGTCTGTTATAGCAACGCCACTATCAATAGATTTCTATCAAGTGATATATTGTGCAGCTTTTGTTGGTATTTAATTGAGATTCAAAACACAGAAAATACAAAGTTTTTCATGAAATCTCAAGGAATCTCAGTGGATATATATACTGAATGTAGTAGTTTCAGCCTAATCCAGAACAGTATAAAGTCTCCGTCGAGCAGGTCAACAGATCTGCTTCATTGGCTCTACAAGTCGTGCTTCACTCGGGTGAAACATGGATCATGATGGATGAGCTGACACCCTTCCTGACCACTTCCCTCTGCCGCCTCCACAGGTAATGATTGCAGGATCGCATGTCAGGCCAGGAGGGTGTTGGAGAGCGCGGGAATGGGATTGGCCACCCCCCCGCTCGACACGCGAGCTCCGGCCACTTGATAGGTGTCCCGGGCTGCGATCCGGCCGAGCCCGAGCTTGAATCCCGGGGAACTCTCGGGGTTTTGCTTTGCGCCGTCAGTCGGTGGGTCAACCGTGTTAATTGCGGTCGTGCTCGCCGGAGAACCAATGGGGCGGAGAGTGGATGGGTTCTGCGGCAGCCCTGTTCGCTCTCAGTAGAGGGCACGAGCTTTACGACCCGTTTCAATCCTGAAAACACTTCATTCACCTCTAAGTCAGCCAAATTCAACAGTCACAGCGAGCTCAGTGAGCCAAGTGGTGCCAACCACGGCCAACGATGCACCATAGCTTCCAGGGTGAAAGATATGTTTGTATAAAGTGTCATAATGTGATGAACGAAGTGATAAAAATGAGGGTTGTCCTCCCCTGTAAGTACTTTTGTGACTTGTGGGTCACCGTGGGCCATCAGCAGCCTCCTTACTTTCCACTCCACTACATAAAGACTGTAAAACTTCCTGTTCTGGCGCTGAGCATCTGCACAGGGCATGAAACCAAAGGTTTTACATCATCCATAGTGGAAACGTTCCCAGGACACTTGGCTGGCCCTGTGCATTTAATTCATGCATCAAAGGAGATGCAGCAATCTGATTATTTACTCTAATAATTTATGCAAATTATCCATTTACACTACTTCATGTGATGGGGCAAACGCACTCCTGTTAATGGTTCTTCAGAAGCAAATGAAAACAATCTGCTTTCAGCGTTCCAGCAAGGATAAATAGGAAACTCATAAAGTAAGTAATGACAAAAAAAAAACTGCTTTGAGGAGAGTCGGTCATTTAATATTCAAAGTGAGAAGCACTCCTGAGGCAACCTCCTCCTCTGTTATTCAACGCCGCTTCATTTCCAGGTAATTGTACGGAGACGTCCCTCGCCAAAACAGTGTCAAATAAGAGAAAATAGCTCGTTTTTTTTTTTAGGTTGCTCGGTGGGCTGATCTGCACGGTGGATCATTTGCATCGTAAGAGACGAAGATAATCAAGCGCAACTATTAATGATCCGAAAGCCTCAGAGCAAAGTCTCAAACACGATCATTCATTTAATGTTATTGGAGGCGGATGACTTAACTTGGACTGGGAAGGAGGCTAAATTCTTAGTTAATTCTCGGAAATTCAATGCATATTCACACAAATGAAGCTCATGTATTATACGCTCAGACACAGTCGCCATGTTCCAAACACACATGATGTAATCGCTGCAAATAGCAGCAACGTTTTTTGCGAAAAGGTACTGTGTTGGATCAGGAGGTGGTAAAAGTAGGTGAGAATTTTGCACGGTTGTAGAAACTGAGAGGACAAAACAACAACAACATGGATGTTTGGATAGGTTTGAGTTTCTCTGACTCATATCTGAGTGAATGTCACCTTACAAATGAACTATTAATGAAAAAACAACATCCCAGACAAGCAAAATGTTAATATTTTCATCCAAACTAGAGTGTCACACAAACCGCAACTTCTTGTTCTAGTCCATTCTTCTGCAAAGACTTTGAAACTTCTGTGAGTAACCAGAGTGCATTTTATTTACGAAAGCAGATGGTCCAAAACTTTAAGTTTGAAAGGATGCAAAGAAACTCACACAGCTCTGCTTTCCAGACCTTCAAAACTAATTGTACTGAATGCAAAAGGATGCTCGCTGTAAGAGCACAGACTGCACAGGTTGTGTAATCAGCAGCGAGGCTGAGCTATATATATTCATACACCTTAACCGCCAAGTTCAAAAGACAATCTGCTCCTTTACAAGTCCGCCTGTAGGAAGATGTTCTGGTTTCAGGTATCTTTCTTGTGCTCTCTGTGATTAATCATGCATTAAAACCAACGCCTGCGGAGACATCGCATGAAAATGTAGGTAAGTTGCTCTTTTTTAAAACACTGTGGTGCATCCCGTCAGCGTTACATCATCTTCACTTTCACAAAATGGGTTTTAACCTGTTGTATTTTTGGGAAAGTAAGCAAACCTTAATGGAATTGAAAGCGAAAACAAAGGGCCTTGAGATATTTATAAAAAGAGACCAATTAGGGGTGCGAATGTCTCTCTGAAATGCGCTAACCTCAGCTTGAGTACCTTCCAATAACAGCTCTAATGTGTCTGCTCACCGACGACGACGACGACAGCGAGGCCTGAAATACTGTCACGGCTCCGCAGTAAAACATGAGGTACTTCAGCAGTTATTACGGGTTACTCTCTTTGGTTTTCACCCGCCTCTCATCACAGAGCACCACTGTTCGACTGTGGCTCTTCTCTATACTGGACCAGCAGCTGGCTGAAGCTGCGTGAAAGCTCTGCTTCCCTCTGGTGGCACATTGGCTCACTTGCATGGAGTCCTTAACAGGAAAGTGTAAAGTTTGAACCTCTATACGTCAACTTTAATGCATGCACAGTCGAATGAACGGAGCCGAACTGATGAACAAAATACTTCTCTTTTCTTTTTTTATCCATCTTGAAAATGAGCTCTTTATCTCAGACTGCAGTTTAATACTTTGTTCTCATAAGCCGATGCTTTGTGCAGAAATAGCTGCATATATCAGTGTTTTGGAGTTATGGCGGCATAAAAATTTACAGCCTCGTGTCGGTTCGCGAGTAAACAAAGCTGTTGTAGCATGTTTTTGCATCATCCATAAAGGTAATGAGGTGTAATAACAGTAAAAAGAAAAAAAAGAACCCAAACATGTTCTGAAGCCGTGTCGTGACAGCTTCAAAGATTAGCTGCCCGTGAGCTTTTATTCCTATTCCAGTCTCTTACTCTCAGAAATCATGTCTCATAAAGCCACCACATGCATTACCATACCCTCTGACTTAACAGCATTATGATGCAAAGCACTTTCACACTGTTATTCATCCATATTTTTACTAATACGATATTATATGCACACAAACCACATGCTTCCAGTGATAAAAAGAAGCCATGTGCATCTTAGCGCTTTGTTTAATCTCCATACGTGCAGTTTTGAAGTAAATGTTTAGGATTAGACTAACTAACTGTTTGACATGGTGACTTTCTTTTCAAAAAACAGAGAGTTGGGAGGATATAGAACGTAGGGCCTGATCCCTGAACACAGCTCACCTGCTTCAGCTCAGAAATATATGTGGCAAAGTCCTCAACAATACCAGGATATTGTATAACAGACAAGTAGAACATTTGGAGCTGTACAGATACAGTCACCTTCTTCATAACACACAGATGGCTGCATTCAGTGGCACGCAGGGGCACGTTGCGTTTGAAAAGTTGAATTCGCTCAGCACAACGCGCCGAGTCCAACTGGAATCGAGCGACACGCGCTTGCAAGTGACGATCCGACGACTTGTAGTTTGCGACAAAGTCGCCTCGAACGCACAGGCCGCACCTTCAGCAAGCTCATAATTTGCCTTATCAAAGGCTGCCCGTGTCAGCCGTCACGTCCCAGTGCACTGGTGACACGCCGCTGTCACTCACTGTCACTCCGCTGGAGAGAGACTGAAAAGAGCCATTTGCGGCCGGCTGTGTTGTAAGTCTATTTTTATCCACGAGCCATCAAGTGGGCGAGGACCAGCGAGTAATAATCAGCCCACCGCATTTTCTCTTGTGTTTCCGTGGCTTGTTGGGTTTGTGGGGGGGGGGTTTGGGGGCTTTGGCTTTTGTTGTTGTGCAATTTAACATCACCAAAGCCTGTGAAGTTCAGAAAAAAAAAGATTCAACCTTTTTGTGCTGCTCCAACTGTTGAAAAGGCACCAGTGTGGCAGATTTACTGGGAAAATGCAGCTTTATGAGAACCATCATGTGTCTTAACTTTTCATAGAAACACGCACAAAGTGACAATGACTCAACTCTTTGTTTCTCTCACACTTTAGTCTCAATATGACTAGCAATTTTACACTGCGCATGACAGATTTCTAAATCAAACAGTGT
>JAUESE010000067.1:5069558-5081418 GCA_032274725.1 Malacoctenus triangulatus
CTTCAGGCAGCACTTCGATTAGAGACCCAATCAGCTGAATTAGCAATAAAAAAATCCTATATTGAGCAATGAGACGGAAAAAAAAAGCAACTGGAGCATTTACTCGGACCATTGCACACAGTATGGCGCCATTTGAAAGCAAGAAATTCCAATTGTTCAGCATTGTTCCATTATGGAGATGTATTCGCTGCACTGACAAGCTGAGGGGGAAAGTATTGCGATCAGAACAAGTTAGCCAAGCGCCCGTCACGGCGCCGGCTGTGCAGCGAAAGCAAAGTTTTCATAATTTTAAGTCGCAAAAGGTTGCGAGGGCATGAGCGGCGATGACAAACGATACGTCTGAATCAGTTACCAGCATGCGAGCGGGAGCTGATGAGAGGAGAAGGATGATGCATTACAAATTGTGGGACGTCTGACAGGCAGATACTCGAGGATGGAGTGAAGACTTGTTTAAAAAAAAAAAAAGAGGAAATCTAAAAGTCTTAATCTGATCGAGCCCAAACGGCAGATTGACTGAGTTCTGCATTGCAGTGGAGGACATTTCAAACGTCTCACTGCACCACTGAGGGCATCGACGACATAAACGCGCATTTAAACGGCGCCGCTTCCGAGCAAGCAACATAAATATTAAGCTTCGGGACGTGCGAACGGTCCTTGTTCGTGTCACCGCGGCTCTGTTGGGTAAGTTACAGGAGACGGAGATTTCCCTCCGGTGCAAGAAGCCGATAACTTTCTGCTTCTCAATGGTTTGAAGAAGTGCTGACACCGCGGTTTGGATTTATAACCGGGGAAGCTGCGCATGTGTGATTTGTTTTCACCGCGACGCAGTCGGAAAA
The DNA here is from genome assembly GCA_032274725.1 of Malacoctenus triangulatus. Lineage (NCBI taxonomy): Eukaryota > Metazoa > Chordata > Actinopteri > Blenniiformes > Labrisomidae > Malacoctenus > Malacoctenus triangulatus. The sequence continues at coordinate 5,070,395 of JAUESE010000067.1, forward strand.
CTCGAGGCCCGCCGAGCTGCGGAGGTGGTCCGGAAAGCAGGAGGAGGACCCCGGCCTCGCTCGCTGCGCTCGCGCTGGGTCCGCGGTGATCAATAGATGATTTCCTTTGCTCACAGAAAGACATCGAATAAATTCACTTTTGATTAGAGCTCCATGTCAGCGAGGATGACTGCTGTGTAAATAAGGATGTCAGGATGGGGAAACAGCTTCCTCACACGCCTGGATGGAGGAAAATAAAACCAGCAAGCATCCAAGACGTTTCAGGTGTGACGTAACACCGAATTGTGCCCCCGCATGTTTGGTTACATCCCACCCTTCACCCTCACACATTGTGCTGGCCTTAGCAACTAAGTGATCAATGAAGCAGCGACGGCGAGGCTGTTCTGGGACAATGAACATCTCAATTAAAATCCCATGGTCTGGTAAGCGACGCCATCTATCATCCTCTTCCTCTGGTCGCCCAAAGATGGCCGAGCCGGCTTCAACCCCGCTCGGACTCCATTTATATTCATCCGCAGCCCAGCCTGGGCGATAAGTTAATAATGATGTGTTTATAGAGAATCGGATCCACCCGGGTGGAAAGAGGCTCATAAATACCAGGAAATGGGTTTTTTCTCAATGCTATATGTGTAATGTCTTCTCCTTCATGAGTTTAAGCTGCTGGAGCGTATGTGTCAAAGATGAGATTTATGCCCCAGCATGATACTTACGAGGTGACTCGCTCTTTACAAGGTCAGGGAAGACAAACAATACAGTTTTAGAGTCAATGGAAGCGTTTGTCCTCTAAAAATAGTCCAAAGGACAAAGTTGGACACTAATCCCTGCTTTAACACACAATGCAGGTTCCATACACAACATACAGTGAACACTATATTCTGCTGTTGTTTCTGTTCATATCTCTGTTGGGTTTCTCCTGCACAGCATAGTTACAGTAATTGGTGTTGTCCAAAGGGAAATAATGTCCAGCCTTGTGTTTTACATGATTAATAATTCATCGCTTCTGACATTGATGACATAAAACACTAATTTACGTTCAAACAAACAAACGTGACCCACAGTGCAACAACGCAGCCGAGACGCGTTCTCCAGAAACGCTGCTTCGAGGACACGAAGGGAAATTACTCCATAACATACACTAATCATGTTATCGCGAAATGGGAATTGCAATCTGACCTAAACGACTCGCTGGTAGCTATGGAAACCAACGGTGTACCCCCTCCGGGGAAATGATGTGGAGGGGTTTTTCTCTCGAGCTTCAACCCACCCGCCTAGAATCACTGGTGTGACTGGGAAGATGAAGTCATCCAGTTCTTTCATTGCGCTGCCGATTGATAAGGAGGGGGGGGGGGGGGGGTTGCTGTGTGGCCGTTCCCCATCCTCCCTGCTGCTTCTCGTCGTCTCTAAGGTCAAGGAGACTGTAAGTAGGACACCACTGCACCCTGTGAACAGCTTAATTATGCTCTGCTTACTCCTCTCGGCGAAGTTTCCAAACACATATAAATAGAGGAGGGGGGGTCATTACTCGTAGAAATACCGCGTCTCACGTGTTGTAATTCATTAGCATGTTCACAAAGCATCTCTCTGAGGCTTCGCACCGCGCGATGTGATAATCAACCGATCCGACGGCAGCTGAGTTAATGCAAGGCTGCGAGGCGCGGGGCGGCAGTGGGCGCCGCTCGTTGTCGTCACTTCATCTCCGCGGCTCAGCGGCGCCGACGTCCCGCTGGAGATGAAGTGAAGAACGACTCGGTTAATGCTGACAAATCCAACGCAAGTGGACGCGTAATGAGCAACATGTGGAGCCCCCGACGTATGCTCCCGCCACTAACCTCTATCCTTTCCGGAACCTTCGATCGAGTAATCTGCTGCTAATCCACTATAATCCGAGATTTAATCTGACGGAATCCATTGATTCACTCTGCGTCTCATTAGAAAAGCTCTTGGTGTGCGCTGCCGAACAAAAGGATCAGTTATGCCTTGCAGCAGGTACAGAGAAAGTGATGAAAAATGCTGAGTAAATTCTCCTAATCGGGAGAAATCAAAGGTTCAGCATCAGCGCACAGTCTGACATTATTCTAAAGTGACTCATTTCAACTATCACGAAGAAAAACACAGCTTCAAAACTCATGAGCAACATTGATTTGATGTAAAGGATTGTGACTGTCAACCTGCTCAAACAGCCGGTGAGTCAGATGCCGACGATGACAAGAAACCTTCCTTATCAGATGTTACAGTATCTCCTTCCCACTGTAGTGGTTTCACCTTTGCCTCCAGTCACAGCCCGTCCTCCCGTGCATTTACACTTCCACACTCTCACAGTCACACAAATTATGACGCGGAGTAGGTGATAAATCAAAACGCTCCCTGGAAAGCCTCACGGCACTCAAACAGGCTTCTCATGTGGAAAAGTATAAACAGCCTCACTACTGGATCTCGTTTATGGCATGCGAGCGCGCTCCGTTGGCTGCTTTCGCTTTCGTGCTAATTGTATGCAAAAAAATGACTCGGGTGGAGAAGTTTAACAAGGCGGAAGGACAAGAACAACATCTCAGCTGATTTAGGGGAATCACAGCGGAGGAGTCACGAAGCCGCCTCTCCGAAGTCTTACCGGTGTTGAGCGTGCCCGTGATGAGTCTGAACAGGTACTGGGCGAACTTGAAGATCTCCCGCTTGCACCTCTTCCTGCAGCTCATCTTTGCGAAGGATGCTGAGAGAGGTCAGCACAAAAGGAGGTCTCTGGCTGCAGGGTTGGTGAAGAAAAAAAAAAAGAGGCAGCAAAAAGAAAAAAAAAAGGAGGAAAAAAAAAAAAAGAAGGGAAATCCGGGGGAAGACTCTTTCACTCTGTCAAAGTTCCACAGCGAGGCAGTCCTCCTCTCCCGTCCTCCGGTCCTGCAGCAGTGTCAGCGTGGCCCTGGTGTCTGCGCGTGGCGGGAGTGATGATCATGAGTGAGTGGAGAGCGGCGCGCAGGGAGGAGGGGGGGGGGGTCGTCTTGCGCGTGGTTGTGTGAGTGTGTGTATCCGAGCTCCTCTGTTGCGCGGCTCCAGGGTGAGGCTGTCTGATCAACACGGGGATGGAGGGCGCTCTTTTGTCAGGTCATTAATATTTGCTTACCGGCGGTTTACCTCCAGCTCTCTGAGGGAGGTGAAGGAAGGGGCTTCTCTCTTTCTCCTGTCCACTCACTCACTCCCCCAGACTTTTTTTTTAATGCAACTCCGGCCAAACAACTCCCTCTCCTCCAGCTCTGTGTCACTACCGACTGCGCGGTTGGCTTCACAATACAGTGGTTATCCACTGGGTCCGTCCCCCTCTCTGTCTCTCCCAGACACACAAACAAACACACACTCCCACACTTGATCTCGTAGTGCGCCTGCTGCTCGCTCTACTCGGCACCATCTGTGGATGTTTTACCCTCGCTGACGGTTGCCATGGAGGTGTGGCCTGATTGGCCCGCGAGGAGGAGGAGGAGAGGAAGAGGAGAGATAGAGAGAGCACACGAGGAGGTGGAGGGAAATAAAGGAGAATTAAGGGGAAAGTGTCCACCTCGATGAATCAGCAGTGACAGCACATTATGGCCCCACAGTGCGAAGTGTAACTCAACGTTAGTGCAAAGAGTGACAGTAATGGACAGTTTTAATGGTAAACCGTGGGCTTTGAAGGAAAAGCATGAAAGGTTAAGTGGCTGAAGGAGCGCCGAATATATACATAAAAAAAAAAAGAAGTCTGGAGACAAACATCAGAGAGAGAAAGCCGTGAAGTTTCCAGCAACAACAACGTCAAGGTCAGCGTTAATAATGACTGACAGGCGACGGCCAGCGTCGGCGATGACATTAGGACCAGTCGAGTGCATCATCTTCTCGTTTAATTAGCCTACAACATCCCTCAATTGCACTCATCTATCACTGCCAAGCGGGCCCGTCTATAGGCTCGTCATTAACTCAAATCTTTACCGGCCCCACTCCTACGACAGCATAGAATTGACTGTAGAGAACACCGATGACCCAATTTTCAATTTAATACGTGTCCATCAGCCTGACGTACTCAGGTAAGAGATCAAATTGAGCCAAAAAGTAATTGGACTCAGTCTTTTCGAGTTGCTCAACAGCGAAATAGCTCTATTTTTTTCTATGAATCGTATCCAGCGAAGAGACTCTGCAGACTCTGACCTTGGAGTTCTTGTCAGCCTGTTGTGCCACATGCACTTTACAGTCAGGAATCAGCCATGTGGGTTTGTGTCCAATAAACATTCATGAAAAAAACAACAACATGTGCTTCGGGGGGAAAAAAAGATTTCAAGGACAACAGGTATTGTGTGAATCTTCTTACTGGGTCAGAGCGGCACAGATAACTGGTACAGTGTCTGAATTGGCTAAATAATTCACGAGGTACCTGTGGGGCATAGCACCGCCTTTGTGCCGGCTTTCAGAGACTTGGATGGCAGCGTTGCATTTTTTTTTTTTTTTGGTGAAGGGAGACGTTTGAAATGATACCTGCCAATTCCACAATCAAAGGAGGTCACATCCTCTTTCTTTAATGCACACATTTGGCAGAAGCATTAAAAAATAGACATGTTATTGAAACATTTGGAGGAGGTAAACCAATTATTCTTATCGGAATAGATGCTGTTTGGCTGGTATGAGCAAGAAAACAATACATGCAAACAAACAACAACAATGGCTACACTCCATTCACTTCCCTTTTTCTTATTTGCTATTTTGATTGATCGTGCCAACTCAGTGTCACATTTATATCTTGCTGACCTGTGGAGGAGAATATCTTCCTCTCGCGGACACAAAGGTGTAGGATAGAAGTGATAAATAAATGATTCTGAAGCTCAGGTTCCTTTGGTGCATGATGGCTGCAGGCTTTCTGGGATGGCTGGATCGAACGGAGCCATCGTCAATAAAAGCGCGGCCGCGTCGAGAAGTTTTGACAAATGTAGAGGATACAGATCCCGCACGCGGTCACAAGTTACCAGATGACCTTGAGAATCAATGCATGGTGACCTGTTGTCGTCCTGTTTCAGGTCAGAAATGTACACCAACAATGGAGCTCCAAATGCATTTTTAACCTGTATTATAGTAATTATATTGTCTGTATAAGATAAAGCTCATAACACGAAGTGTTTCAGGTTTGAATCCTGCTTCCACCTCCATCATGACAACACGTAGTCTTCCCATGTGTACAACGCCATCACCTGTCGCCTGGCCTCTGGTTTCCATTGCTTCCTGTGTTTCCCATAAACAAACACGCCCCTGAAATTATTTCCAGCGAGACACTTGGGAGCAGCTTCACTGGAGTATTTTCAGGTCACGCGACGAACACACACACACACACACTCCAACATGACAAACTGAGTTCAGCGGAGTCTTGCCACCTCATTGTTTCTGAGGTGAACAGATGGCCAGCAGGTCTATTTAGTGACTGGAGCCCCGATCAACAAACATCAATCAGGTTCGCTGTGTTGCTGGCAAACACGGCTCTTCATCTAAAAGTCCAGGATTTTTTTTTTTCCCCGAGGAGCCGAGAAAGCAACTCACAGATCATGTCGAGGGCCTTCCCGACCCCCTTGTTCAGTGAGAACAGTGATGTGTGGAACAAATCGCCACATTCCAAGTCCATATACAGTCAGGAAAAAAAACTCAACATGAGCGATGTTTACCGGAGGGAGCGTGGTCAAGACAAAAAGTGAGAGGAAGCAGGGGTCCACTTAAGCACAAAGGGTGAAATCTTAAGGGGTCCGAAAGCTCAAACCAAAACAATATCAAGTGTTATCCAGGCAAATGTTAATCAATACGCCTGATAAATAACAGGTTCCAACTTCCGTGTTTCTGCTCAACCAGACATTTGCAAAGATCAGAGACGCCCTTAAGGGTCTGGCTGGATATCACATTGAGCTCTGCAAGTCAGAAGTCGTATAAATCCGACTGAATACCGACTCCCTTTAAGTTGATTTTACCAAAACATTCATTTTAAGCAAATGCCAAAAATGCAGTATTTGCAAGTAAACATTTTAGAACTTAAGTCAGATGGATGTGGACTTTCCCCCCCACAAACCTCTCCTAAAGCATGACCCCGTAACCCGGAGGTCCCCAAGGAGCTTCTCTCTTTCCAGACTTCGGTGCTTTTCATGTTGTGCCCTGCAGAGATGACAGGGCTAACATGAAATAGTCTCCACTCAGGGAGAAGTTGACAGATATATCGATCCAGCTCGAGAACACTGCCTGCAGGTGCCCGGAGAAGGGGGGTGGGGGGGAGTTGAGAGTCGCCATTACCACGAGAGCTTTTTCTCCTCCCTGCTGTGCGAACATACCGTGACTAGCTGGAAAAAAAAGAAAAAACCTGCAGAGAGCAGCTCGTCTTCAAACATGGGAAATCTCTCTCAACCATAGACTACGATTCTGAATAGCTGCATGCTGTAACGCGGCAAAGCCACACCAACAATCCAAACTGCGAATGGAACTCCGTCTTCCACAGCGGGTCAGCAACTGAGAGCTTTGGGCACAGTGGCTTCGAAATTGAACATCAAGCGGGTGAGTCACAATCTCGAACGCAACCATCTGCCATCAACGAGTGGAGTGTTCTTCACTGCATAAGTGCTCCACCTTCTATTGGACAACAGCAGCAGGACACTGTCCTCCACATGTCGCTTTGGTAGCAATGAATCAGAAGTGTCAGGGTCGGTCTTTTTGATGTTCCTTTGTGTCCTATGATGGAGCATCCAGCCAGAGAAAAGGTCACGCAAACCAGCCTGTGCAGGTATAAAAACAATGAAAGGCAATTAAATGTTGTTGTTGTTTTTTCTGTGTTTTTCGCAGTCCGTCGTACAGCTGCCAATCCAATCTAACTATCACTATAAATCACAAGTTCGCCCTTTTCCATCTGCCATTTCTGACAAGTACACGGTGCAATCTGTGTAAATCCTGCACGTATGGCTGCGGCTGTCATCGCTGTGTTTGTGTGTGCGTGGTTCAGGAGTTGGATGCGGCAGTGACACATCTACACAGCATTGTGCATCAGATTTGCCTACCTGAAGTTCAGATTCTCAATAATTAGGAGGGTCTTTTTAATTGTTTTTCTTTTTTTGCAATTATGATGTGCAATTCAAGCTGTTGCGGCAAAGAAACGTGTTGATAATGAAATAAATCCATCGAGTTGTAGGTGAGAGGCAGAATCTGTGATGTGTGATCACTTAATATGTACATAAAATAGTTGATAATGCCAACTTACTTCCAAACCCCAGAATACACAGGTCTTATTTATCCTTCCTAGTCTCCAAACAACCACTGCATTGTTTCTGTTTACATTGTAAGCCATTCATTCATTATTAAGGAATTTATATAAGGGAGTGCTTCTTGACTTTGTGATTAATATTTACTTGTTGTCTATTTAATACCATGTGTGGTATTTGCATCACTGAAGTGCCAACATGAAAAAATTATGACGGGGAGTTGCCCATCACTCCCATTCAGACAGTATGCAGAAAGCCAGCGTTGCGCTCTGCAGGTACTTTATCTGGAGGCACCCAGTCTCATGTCCTCCAGCACAACAAACTATCGCAGCACGGCAAGCATGCAGCGATGGTGAGCAGGAGTCTGAGCAGGTCTCCTGCCAACTGGCCTGCAGCGCAACGCAAACACGAAGTCCAAGAAAAAAAGGTGAAAACAGGCCAACGTGTGGCGGATGCTCGACTTTTCAGCTAACAAACATTCAGCCAGAGCCGAAAATTACGACACCCTCCTCTATCAGTGTGTTGCATATGCAGCTTAGCCTACACCTCCTCCTGCACTGTGCATTCATATTGCCTTGAACCCGTGTGGGTGTGCAAAATGCATACAACTCAATGAAAAGCAGCAGCGATGTGTTGCTTTTTTTTGGTGAATAAAAGATCTTTACTATGCTCATTCCTGCCCTCTGCATCTTTAGGCAGCTTCTTTCACACAGCTGCTTTGTCCGAGTCTTCCATCCAGATTTAGGGGAAACAGAAGAACCGGCATTGATCCAATAACCGATATATTCTAAGCTTGAAATAAAATCAAAAAGGGTGCACGCTTGAACACAATGCATTCTGCTGAGCACGCAGAAATCTGAGAAAAAACAACACTACAACTGCACCTTCGCCACTGTTTACAGTTTGATATAGAAATAAACCCCAGGGGACCGTCTGCATAAACACTTTTACTGCAGTCGGTCTCAACAGTAGAGAGAGAAAATAACTGGAAATAGTGGCTATATACTGTACGCGACTGGTGATGCATTCAATTCCAAGTAGAACAGTTAAGTCCGGGCTCCCTGCCCAGAGTTGCTGACTGAATACACAATTTCATGAGCCTCAAAAAATAAGGTGGTCATGTGGTGCATCACTGCCAAACGAGCACAATGACGGTGAAAATGGGACATCGTCGCTGCAGAGCGACAAAAGCCAAAACGTCCCAGAAATACAGCCTGTTCTCCAGTAGCGACATGCGACACCATATCCACCTTCATACTCACGACGCATTTTGAATCAAAACATCAACAGGATGTGTTCAATCTCCTTGTGAAGGCAAATGATTGAGCTCCAAGGCTCCTTTATGCTGAGGTCATACGCTGTCAGTGTGAATCCACAGCGAGGGATGATGGGTGAAGTGTACAGGCTCTTTCTACCCAGCAGGAAGTTTGGAGTTTTCCTTGAAGGCACAAAAAAAAGCAAGAAAAACCCTGAAGTTTTAAAGTTAATGTTCTCCATTCAAATGCATTTCTTCCTCAATGGTTTGCTGGATAAAAAAATTCGAGATCGTGCAACCAAACGGAACCAAGTGTGGAGCTCTGCCTGAGGGCACGCGGGACGCTAAAGCGATCAAACCAAACGGTTGCTGTAGCAACCCCCTCACAATGAGATTGAGCACACAGATACAGTTGTCGTTGGGAATTTTGTTAAGCTGCAATTTGGAGGAATGCTCATTTGTTGGAGCAGAAATAAGCAAGGACAGACATGAACGTGCAGAGAAGCTTTGGAGGTGACAGAGGATGCAGGATTACTGCCTCATCAGCACATCAATCGACTTCGGAATTAAGGAGAGAATTGAACGCACGTTAATGCTCCAGATATCGAGTGTCAATGACACAATCCATCCACAGGGACATCATCTTTCCCCCTCGCTGACCAACAGAACCCTGCAGACGTCACCTGGAGACACAAACCAGATGGAATGGACGGAAGTGGCGCGAGGAAAAATAGGCGGTCGACGGCGTCCACAAATAGAGAGGTTGGAAGTGTCTGTTCCACAGTGCTGCCATTAAGCCTCCTTGTTGTGAGCATTAATATTGATGATTCAATCAGGAGTCCGAAGGGGTGAAACAACTTTAAACCATTGAAGAATTGATGGAGTTCAAGTGTTGGTGGGGAAGAAAAAAAAAGGCTTAATCCACTCCACTAATGCAAACAAGTCCTGGACTTCAGTGTGTTTGAGGAAAAAGACAAAAGTCACCGGTGACGCTACAGAGTGTCACAGCAGATAAGAGCCAGGTCGATATCTGGAAACACTAATGAATTGCTTATGACATCAGAGTACTAATGTTAGTACAATTGCTCCCCGAGGGCGCTCCTGGAAAGCATATGGGATGCCACCTCGCATTAAAATCCATTCTCCTGCTTTGCATGCGTTTACAGGCGTAACGCGCATCTGCATTATGGAGCGGCGGATCACCGCACGGAGCATATGGCAGGTCTGAGATGCTGCTTTGCCCCCATCGCTTATCAAGATGTCCACCGCAGTCCGTCTTCATTGACATTCATTACCATCCGTAAAAATTAGGCAGGAGTTTGTTTGGGAGAGGTCATTATGGGCAGCTGAAGTAATCTCTTTCATTACAAATCTGCAGATGGGATACTTAACAGCAGCACAGTGAGGCCTGAAAGGCTATCTCCCCCCTTCTTCCTCCCCTCCCTCCTCCCCCCGGCAAGAACACAGCACTGTATATCTCTGTCATTACTCCTTGGACTCGCCGCCGACGTTTTATCTCCACTCAGGTATCTTGCCGGGGCTATTCGGGGAGATGAAGGCCTTTGAACAGCACGCTGATAAGGGAGATTCGCTTTCTATGCCCATTCACACGCAGCAGAAAAAAGAGGCTAACACTGAAAAGCGGTTATAGTCAGAGAAAATGCTCCAACAGGATGAGCTGTCACTTCTCGGTTGGATGCTGTTTTATCCCCCCTGCTTTGATTTTGAATACAAACTCAGGACTGGCCTGGCTGACTTCTTGCTGTTTTAAAAAGGGGCATTAGGTCTTGTCTTAATGCTTGCTGACAAAAGCGACTTTCACACTCCAAGGCTCAATACTGATTTACTGTTGAGATTGTTAAGAGCCTTTGGTTGAATTCTTCTCCCAATCTGCAGGGCTCTGCAGCGACATTGGAGGCACATTCACCTGTGATCCTGCTTTCGGCTTTCCTTCAGACCAGCCAGGTTGAATTTAGCCCGGAGCTATTCTCCGAAACCCTCGTGGAGGTCCAACACCTCATTATCCCCCCCACTGAACAATCTCCTTCATGCTCACCAGGTACCACAGCAAAGGGTTGGCATGCAAGCTGTCACTGGAGAATGACATAAATCGCAGAGGGACTTTGACATTTGGATGATTTTTTTTTTTTTATGAATGTATGAATTAGCAGTGTAACGGATTTGGAAATCAGGATGACAAATACCGGATAGATTTTTTTCCCCCCTTTTTTCCGTCGTCATTCAAAAATGAAATCGAACAAAACGCACGGTCCATTTTTGGGGCCATCTCACCTGCACGACGCGCTTGCGACGCCGTTGTCAAGGCAGCTCCTCACCTCTGACAATGAACTACATTTAGCGCCGCCTACATCGGTTACCCAAGTGGGTCACCTTCTGTGTAATTGGTGGCGTTATCAAACAGCAAAGCCGGCTGCTGTATATCTTGAAATGTGAGGGCAGCAGAGCTAATGCGCGGAGCCTGAGCAGTTTGATAATGCATTCAGGTGAAGCGAGTGTGAACGCCACTTGGTGAATGGTGA
>JAUESE010000067.1:5090067-5101686 GCA_032274725.1 Malacoctenus triangulatus
TGACAGGGACAGGTGTGTTGAAGCCCGAGTGACGCGGGCACAAAAAAGTCATTTCTGCCCTGCAGCAGCCAAAGGCTTACGAGGTTCCACCGCGCTGGTATCAATCAGAAGGGCCTATTTATAGAGGGCCCGGGCAGGAATACAAACACTCCACTGAAGTAGGTTACCAGCAGCAAACGACTGTATCAACAGCAGAGGAAGAAGAAGAAGAAAAAAAAAAGGAGGACGTGACGGGAGAAGGTGGTCGCCGGGTTAATTTATGCGGAAGCAGACGATGATTAATGACGTTTGCGGCAATTTTGAAAAGGTAAAGGTGCAAATCGCTCCTTCAAGTCCAGTTCTCTATTGTACTCGAGTCTTTTCTTTCAAGTTCCGTGTTGGAAACCGACTGGTTTCAAAACGGCAATTGTGGTTTTTTTTTTCCCCCCTCACAAACGAACGGCATCACGTCGATGGAAAAACACCTGCATGTGGCGAGACATGCATCTTTAATGATGTATAGGACGCGCTGCCTGTATAGCTCGGACAAAAGGAGCCAGCTTGGTTACAGTGACGATCAGCGCGCTGTCGCCTGGATCCAATTGAGGAGATAGACTGTCGGGCGGTGGGGTGGTGGGGTGGGGGGGGGTTATTGTCTGTCAACAGCTACTTTGAGGGTGTTTTACAAACAACATGGTTTGCTGGGGTCGCCTTTTCTCCCACTAATCCCTGGCTGTTAGCAGCTAATCCCTGTTTATCAACAGAGGGAGGGGGGGGGGGGGGCAGGTGGAGGAGAATGGCAGGCTCACTGTCGTGTGACATAATGGAAAGTGCTTCCTGCATTGTGTGCTTCGGCTTGGGTGATATTTAAACCATATATAGAATTATTTAGGACGCTTTAAACTGCATCGCACCTCGGAGGAGAACAGCGCGTCCGTCCCGCGCGCGGCAACGCAGTGATCTTCAAGAAACCCTTACTTTGCACTTTAAATGAGATAAAATAAAACACGCCTGTAGCCAAGTGTTAAAAAAAAAACTTATCCTTCTCTCTAGAGGATGGTGTACAAAACATAGTGTCTCGCAAACAAAACACAGCTGCTGCTGAAAGTGAAACAAGCTTACCAGGATGCAAAGACTGCGTTTCAACAGATTTGCAATCGTCATCTGTAAGCCCGCTCGTTGTAAACAGCGCGTAGTGTTTTTTCTCTCTGGCTGTCATCAGTGGAAAGTCGCACTCTGACTAAGATTAATGTCGGGGAGAGGCGTCACTGTTGGGTTGCTCCCGCTCCTTCTCCTGCATCCATTTTCACAACATATGAATCAAACGAAAGGCGACAGTAGGACATGCCTGCGTCTCCCCGCCAGCCGGGGGTCCCTGGGCAATCGCTCTCTCTCTTTCTACCCCCCCCCTCTCCTTCTCCTCCATAAGGGAGAGGCTGCATGCTGCCTCAACATCCCCTCTAATCCATCATTGCCTTTCCCCATTTCCACCTCAGTTCTACAGAGGCCTGCTCTCCTGACCAAGTGGGGAAGAGATTAAAATGGAAACAGTTGCTTTACAAAAGACATTTTGCTTAGAGCTATTCAGCACAAATCCTCCTGTAATCTTGCTCACTCTATCAGTGTAAGGAATTAGACTCATCAAGGACAAACACACCAGGATCCCTTTAATATTTAAACTGATCTATGAGAGAAAAAAAAAACACTGCAACTGGAATTCTTTCCTGAAGTTTTCATGGTTTGTTGAACAACGTGTCACGCCACCGGATTCAAATCAGGCTGCAAACAAAGTCTCAAAAGTTAATCTCAAAATGTGGGGATGAGAGGCGGTGAGATATGGACGCAATTAAGAAGAAATGCAAGCAATTCTTTCCAACAGGTGCACAACGCAGGAGGAAAAACGAATTACTTTCCTGATAACAAAACTGAATTGAGGAACAAATGCAACGTCCCCCCCGTCCCCCCCCCTGGGAATTCATTACCACGACCGGTCCAAAGCAGAGGTAAATCAATTTGGCCACTTGTGCGCTCTCCGAAGGACATGACCCTGAAAAGTACGCTCAAGGTGGAGGGATTGGGCTGCTTGAGGATTCAGCAGGAAGGCTGCAGAGAGCACTACAGCGCAGGGAAGTGGCTGCACAACGGAGACGTATCAAAAGGAGGGAAACAGCTGCCGTGATTCGACACAGTCCAGTGTCAACTTCAATTAAAGTTGTAAGTGACTGTCAGACGCGATTCTGCTCTGAAAAACAAAAATACCACAAGAGAGAGAACTCGTATGTCCTGTTTTGTTCACAACACGCTGTTTCCTCTTCCATATTCACGTAACCCTGCCATCACACTTTAACTCCGTGCTGTGAAAACAAGCTGCGCCCTGGCTTCACTGAGTGCATTTAGGGCCACTGAATTACTGCTGCAGTGCAGACATTCGGAGAATTTATGACAGTATCACTACCTGAGTGGAAAAAAAGTCAGGTGACACTTTCGGAGGGGCGGGTCTTATCTTGCAGGGTTAATGCGCTGCCTTATTTTGGATTGAATGAGAGTCGACTGCACCCATACACAAATGCAACTGTGAAATTTGATGATGATAAAACAGGGTGAATAACTTTAGTGGGAGTCCACAGTGGTCATCACTGATGTTGGGTTTTTAAATTCCTCAAGGCGCTGCTGCAGTTAAATCTAGACACAAACACAATTCATATTTACTGTATTATCCTGGACAAATTACACGTTTCATTCCAGTTACTCCATATTGAATAAAATGGTGAAATCTAATTACATCCTCTGAGCACAGCTGCTAAAAGGCATTGCTTGCGACAAATTGTAGATCATCCCAGCAATGATTTAATGGTTTACTTTGTAGTTTGCTGCCCTCTACTGGCGAAAAGCAGATGGTGCTGTGGTGGAATTTTAAAATAAAAGTGAATTGTCAGGATTCTTTTCAAAAACAAAAGACATCCTAACAAATTTTAGTCCTATTGATCACATTTTTGATTATGTGCACAGGCATATTTTATGGCCTCAGATTTAATAACAATGTACCAGGATGGTTCACCACCATCACCAGTTTCATTTCCAAACACTAAATTGAGAAACAATGTCTGTAAACAGGAGGGAACACTTCAGGACACGCAGTACTGTACGTTGTATTCTGTCTATGGAGCAAATGATCCAATAAAATGCGTCATAAAGTCAGCAGGGATTTCTAAAATGCTCTCTCACGACAGCCGTCTGTCACACACACACGCCCACACACACACGACAGCTTGTTTTTTTTGTTTTTTTTTTTAAACGTGCTCATTTTCAAGAGAGTGCACCAACGTCCAGAGGGTACTCTTGCCACCTGGCAGGTTTAATAGTGTGATCATCCACATGCTGGGAAGTTAAGAGAGGTGGCTCAGGGTCCAACACAAAAGGTCTGCATTTTAACATGGACAATGCGCGACAATGTTCAGAGAAAAGGCCGTGATTTGATTGTTTTTGTTGTTTTTTTGACAACAGCTAAAATACCTGGAAATGCATCCCACGCACTTTAGGACAGCAGCCTGATTTTCAATGAAAAAAAGAAAAAGGAGAGTGAAAGTGTAATTTCAATGTTGCAGACGGAAACACCTGGGTCTCCGTGTGGCTCCAGCTGTGGTTGCCAGCTCCCATGATATCAGAGGGATGGATTCAAATGACAACTGCACACACGCACACACACACACACGGGTTTGATAAACTGCAGAAAAGAAACGACACTGATTATGTCATCCTGAAACTGCACCTGCACCATTGACACAGACCTAATAAATACAAAATGAACAAAGCTCCTGATGTTTCTTTCCTTATTCATCACAAAAGCAGTTGTTTTTGCCGACCTGCTGCTGTTGCGGGTTTTTTTTTTTACCCTGCAGAAAAAAAATTCTTTACTGCAGATGTCATTTCAGAATCCCTACAGTGCACTTCATGACTGTTTAATGGCGTGCTAAATCATAACAAACACAAGGCATTCGTCTCAACAACTGACGAGCCGTGTCAGCGCGCAAAAACACTTGTCGGTTACAAAAGCTTTACATTTCGCGGGATCAGCGTGTCGAGGATTTAACCAGGTTAGGAAGGAAAATGTATAGAAGCACCTGCAGAATCAGAGGAGAGAGCAGAGAGCGTTCACACTGGATGCTCTGCTGCATGTACAAGGTGACATCACGGCCTTTACCAGCGACAGCTCAGTGTTGCCTCCGCATTTTATGGCCTGTTTCAGTGGTCAGTACATGCAGCTGTAAATCCTGCCCTATAAAACTCTACGGCCTCTGCGAGTGTATAACCTGAGAAGTAATCAATGCTGATCTTAGGTTCAAAGTGGATTAATTTACAGGAGCCGTCGACAGTGACTCACCACGCAACCGTGTTCCCATCGTTTGTCATTCCGGGACAGCCGTAAATTTCGGGGGCGACAATGCGGTGAAGTGATGACTGATCAATACCACATGACTGCGTTTTAATGCTGTTGACAGCTTTGTGTTTGGACATTCTGGAGCCGGTTTCGTTTTAGCTTCCTCCCTGCCGCTTCGCGCGATAAACTCCCTTAAATACCTGGAACAGATTGCGTTTTAAAAAGGTGTTGGAGGAGCCGACGAGCAGCCGGCCTCCGAACGAGAGGCAATTAATCACGAGCGGCGCAGTCTGTGGCAAAGTTACCCCCCCGATACTGCCTGCCTGGGACAGAAATCGGTGCGTTTTGTACCTTTGGGGTTGGGCGAGGCCCAGGTGATGAAGCGCCGCACCAGGCAGCAGTTGAGCAGGACTTTCTTGGAGAAGCCGTAGTCCTTGCGGAAATGCTGCAGGTCCTCCCTCCACTGGGTCCTCTTGGTTGGCGAACACATGGCTCACTGACGTGAAACAGAAGATGTCGATATTTACAGCAGCCGATCAATTCTGCTCTAATACGTCTATTAAAAATGGATGGGGGCAAAAGCTCAAATTTATAACTCGTGAGGCTGCAATAAAAACACGATTCCAAAGCACCTTCGTTATTATTAGCGCGGTATCTCGAGCCGTGACCCCTCCGGTGCCTCTGGTGAAGATTCAGCAGAAATAGCAACAGTCACTGCTGCGTGCAAAGCAAACTGTCACAAGTTGAAGCCGCTCACCTGAAAGGATATGCTAATTGGGAGGATGCTTCCCCGCCCCGAGTTATGCACAGCCATCCCAACGTGTCTAACTTGCCCTTTTGGAGCATCGAGATGCTTTTTTTCTTGCGTCCTGAGTCTGCAGCTTCAAGAGGGCCACAGTGTTCGCTCAACTAATGAAGGATTACGGGTGATCAAAAGAAGCAAAGTGAGAGGACTGTCGGGATGAGCTGAAACGAGCCTCAGTTTGGCAGTTTGTCTCCCAAAGAGAGGGTGAAAATGAACCAGATAAAATGTCTCAGAAGTCCTTTCAGAGTAAAAGATTTTTGATTGCTTTAAATAAAACATGACCGATGCCCCACCTGAGTCAGAGCAGTGCTAACAATCCCCCTGAAGGTCCCATTTCGAGAGCACAAGTTTCAAACGTCAACAGATCACCTGACTGCAGAGATTTTGGAGCGTTTCTGGGCGAATAAATTCACCCTCTCCAATGCACACAAAAAAAAGAATCCACGCCTCATCTCCCTGCCAATGATTTCTTTGGTCATCGTCTTACCTTTCAGGTTAAAGCGCGACGTGCGAGCTCTGTCTGCTCCCTCGGTCTGCAAGTGATCCTCAGGTTTCACACAAGCACTTTCCCTTCCCCGAGCTGATCAACAGAGTGTGAAAGGGGGTGGGAGGAGGAGGAGGAGGAGGAGGAGAAAGAAGAGGAGAGCAAGGACCGCTCCGTGAAGCAGAGCGAGGGGATGAATGGAGGAGAAAGAGAGGGAGACAGAAAGGAGAATTGCTGGGAGACACTGTGGCCTTTGCTTCTACTTTGAAGACCATGCAGGCATGTTTTATTCAAGTATAAGGCGGCGAGTCAGAGGTAAGTTTGTTCACAAGGACACTTTGCTGCATCCTTCGGGTTCACAAAACAACCTTCAACATAAGTTAACAAGCTTAGGCAGGTCCGACGCTTTCTAACTTTAAATTAGATGATGTACAGACAAATTCCCTTTTATACCCTGCATTTAACCTTTTTCGGACAACTCCGTTCCTATATTTTTACAGCAATCATCATTCATACAGGATAAGATAAAGCCGCTGTCCCCCAATTACCGATGCATCACACTATTATATAGTTAGAGACAAAATGATGCTGAGGATGCTCAGCGAGGTTTTGACTCCTTCAGCTGATGATGCCCATCACTGCTGAGCCTGAGCTGCACTGACTGTATGCAGCTTTGCTGAGTTTACTGCAACAGAGTTAATGTCTTTCGAAAAAAATGCAAACTGTGTGCGTTTTTTTATTTTTTGTGCGTCAGCCACTGCTTCGCTCCCCCTCGTTTTGACCTAAATTGCTATTTAATCGGACCATTTCTGTCGCTTGTCACTGACCGAGTAGGCTCCACGTTTAAACGCATATATAGGCGATTTCTGCATATGGGCGAGATGGCAACGCTCGACAACGATCCTGGATTTAATTGCCTCCCGTGAGATGATTCCCTGCACCTGAGAGGAGCGGCGGGGACCCTGAACACAGAGCTGGGAATAAAGTCGGGCTTGCACGGCAGGCCGACACACAGGACAGGGAGGGACCAGCAGACAGGTCTCTGTGTCTCAGTGTGTAACGTATGCCTGCATAGGCTTGCTGTGCGTGCGTGTGAGGTGAGTGCGTCCTGAGGGACATCTCTTGGAAGCTTTGTCCCCAATATTGAATAATTCATAGCGATGATGCTGTTGATACTGAAGACATCTGCTTTGATGAAGCCCACCTTTGTTGTGTACAACATTTCCAAGAGAAGATTTAGACGATGATTTAGTTCTTCTGTCAAAACTGTCTGAACAAGTTCAACATCAAGTCACAAATCCTTACAAATCGTATATTATTAGACCCCAAAACTCCGTGCAGATTGGAGGGCTGAATCTGCAACATCATCTTCTGATAAACAGGCCAAGAAATGATAATCTATAAGCAGGCGAATAAGTGGCGCATCGTTCCCATCTCAATGCCTCAGTTCCGATTATCTGTCTTGTGTAAGCCAGCCCATGACAGTAACTGAAATACAATCCTCGTACATTAGCTGGTCGCCTTTAAGGTGCTGTGTGGTTTGTGTAGGAGACATAAGAGGCAGCCGGAGGATCCTCTGACATGCTCTGTACAACAGAACTGGCAGATCGGTCTCGAACCGGGAAATTCTTGGTGCCGGAAGGGTCGCTGCAGTGCGTGTTTCAGAGGTTTCCCCTGATCGCAGCTCGCGGCCCCTCTGCAGAGCTCGCCGATGACATCGCTCATTAGAATCAGGTGTGCTGGAGCAGGGAGAAGCAGGACAGTTGGCCTCCTGGAACAAGATTGGAGCCCGCTGCTCTAATTGCTTCAGGTCTGGACAGCACCGTGCTGACAGGGGGCTCACGTGCCACCAGTCGTGCACCTACACACGAAAGCTCACTTCACACAATCACACTGTTCTTTTCACGACAATCCTGGTAAATAAAAAGCTTCTGCATGACAAACGATGCAGCTGGGGACTACAAATATCCACCTTTAATGAATAATCATCATGACATTATGAAAACTTCCACTTTTGCACTAAAATAAATTGCCCTTTAGAGCAGCCAACAAGGCAAAACTTGACATTTTGTTCAATATATGCAGTGTTTTTTTTGCATTTTTCACCCTCCTAAATCTGCATCCACGTTCAGTTTCTTTGCCCTTTACAGCTTAAGCACAAACGTGTAGGATTATTTAGGATATATTTGCCAAAAAGTAACTCAAAATACTTGTCACTTAAAATTTGTGGCGATTTTTTTGTTTTTGATGTTCGAGTGTTGCAGGCGACATCACAAAAAGCCAGAACAGACAAAGCTCCGCCGTGTCACAGCAGAGCGATGGGAGGTGCGGGTTTCAGACAACAAGGTTCACTCCAAGCGAGCCGCACATTTCCATAAAACCTTGTGAAGGTACGCAGCGGTCCATTACAAAAGCCATTAGCCAGACTAAGAAGGGGGGCTGCTGGGCAGCAACGTGACAGTTAATCAGCTGCGTCGAAACCTTTAATGTTCTCCACCACATTACGCAGCAGACTTCACCAACCTCTGCTAACGTCTAATGTAAATATACAGCAGCCAGTAAACCCTGACGACAAAAAAAAACAAAAAAAAAAAACACCAAAACTGATCTTTTTTAATTCCTGTTTGCAGGAAAAGTTTCGATAAGAAAGTAAGGAAAAAATGCTTTTCTGTGCATTCATTCTTTTTGGAGATTCAATGACCTGTCATCTATTTCTATTATTCCACCTGATGGAAGAATAAATGTGCAATACCTTCCTAAATAAATAGGGAAGCTACTTATTCAAGATGTCAAAACTTTATTGGATTGTTGCATCACCCTCTTGCCCAAACCAGGTAAAACTTTAAAAGCATACACACACACGCATACACTCACGCACAAACGCACACACACACCAGCTCCAGCCACAGCAGAACCCTCTAAAAGTTGCTGTTACAAGTTGGATCCAAAAAAAACCAGAGTTCTCATTATTCTCTGCTGCAATAGTTTGAAATGAGCTGCTACTTTCTACGCAATCGCTCCGTCCCAGCTCCAATGTCACGGTGGTCAGAGCCCCCCCGTGGTTTAGAGTTACCAGGTCAGTTGTTCGTCACAGCAAGGCCAGACACACACACACACATACACTGAGCCATGTGTGCTGAGGCTGGCTGTCTCACTATCCTCCTCCAACACACACGGATGTGGACATACAAAGACACCAACGCACATCTTTCTGCATAATCTCTCACACACCCACAGTGACTTTGTGCTCATAAGTGGCAGCTGAAATTAGAAGAGTATATGATGAAAACGGCCCCGGGAATAAACACACTGCAATGCAGCACCTGAGGAGGGGGGCGATGGGGGCGGGCTCAGTCTGGTGAAGTCACAGTATCAATCAGTACAATCGCAGATCGACTTCCTTACTCTGTCGGAAACACGAGAGCTCTACAATGGTTTCCATACGGAAACAATTGTCGTTGCCTTATTTACTCGAGCTGACCTGAAATCAATACAATCACCTCTCGGAGCAGAGCCGAGTAATCCGATGAGCGGGGGTGGGACGGACGGACAGACCACGAGGACGGGGGCAGACCAGTCTGACATCCAGTGTACAGCAGTGAACCATGTGTGAAGAGCGAAAAAGGCTTTTCATGTCAGACCCGCACACTCATGTGCTGCAGGAGAGCAACAACACATGGACATAAAACTTGAAGTTAAGATTCTGGAGTAAGAAAAAAAAATCATGTCAAAATGAAAGTTTTGAGTTAAAAAATTCCACTTTGATGGGTGCAACAGTGTCAAAACATTTGTTTTTACTGCATTTTATTATATATATTTTGGGATGAATTAAAGAATAATCACAACATAACCGAGTCCTTCCATTCAGACACTAATTAGCTTTTCCTCACTGCTTCTGAAGGCTAATTGAAGGGCCACACAAGATAATGATAAAGTACGGCCACCTAACAATCTCACCAATGTAATTATCTGTCAATCGCAGCTTTTAGTCATTACCATACTTCAATTACAAGGCAGTCCCGGGAAGTAATTATTGCATAAATAAGGTCTCAGTACTGTTTTTTTTAAATGGGGTTGACTGGGAGAGCGACTGGGAGAGCGTTGCTGACAGTCCATCAGTTCACGTTTGCCTGGTGTCTCTCTCATACTTGCAGCCGTTCGCACTTGTTCAATGGACTGTGACATTACGGCCCATGTCGCAGCCACTTTTAGCCGCGAAAAAAACAACATGTGAGAAATATGACGTACCACCAAGAGAAAGCTGGACGCATAGATACCGGCACACATCTCTGCTCCTCCCTGACACGACTTCCACACACACACACCTCCAGAGGAACGTGCAAACCTTTTACCACCCCCCCCCATCCCCCTCCTCTACGTGGGCGAATGTAGTTTTCCCAAAGTGTTGGAACGCCTCCATAAATTATTCAGCCGCAGCGCCTGCCATCTGAAGATAACGGAGGGTCTTTATCGGTCAGCGTGTACGGAGACGCCGTGCGAGTGACTATACAAGCACCTAGTGGGATTTGGGGGCGCGTTGGGTGTAAGGATGCGTGTCACTGTGGCAGCCAAGCATACAAAAGTATATAGCCTATCTGCCGGTTTACGTTGTAAGGTCACTTTCATTTTCTCCCGGGATGCACTTGATTTTCAGCTCATCAAACAAAGGGCAATTTGTTTGACACTACATTACCGGCGCAGGCTTATAAAGATGAATCCGGGCCCGGATTTCTTTTTGGAAAGTGATTGGTGCAGCGTCTGCGGAAAAAGATTATGCGGTCACGTGGTTGTAATGTTTCGGTTTGAACTGGCTTGTATATAAAAAGTGAGTTAGGAGAGGAGACTGGTTGGCAAAGTCAGTTTTAAAAGTACCAGCATTTCCAGAACCAATTATGTTTAAATACAGACACTGATTCAGTTAATTCTCTCCTTTTTTTAACTTCCTTTAAAGGATAAAGAGACACTTTTTTCGCTGACGTTTAATTGAACGTGCAGGGGAGAGAAAAGGCTTCATAAGAAGGTAGAAACCAGACAGGCAGAGAGGCAGGACACTGTTCTCACTGCGTGCACACAAACAGAAAAAAACAGCTGACGACACAAAAGACTCAGCTCAGCATCTCCTTCAAAAGGTGATTAATCAGACTATAACCAGCAATCATTAAATGATATTCAAACCCTCAAAACAGCTTTAAATGCACATATATCAGAATAAACCTGCATGTTTGCTTGATAGAAACAATACGCCAGTCAATAAGATGTTATTGTTTAATATCTAGTCTGTCTGCTCACATTAGTTTCTGAGGCAATTAGTTCTTACCGATATCTGACTTGAACTTGACTCGTTTGATCGATCGTGGGATAAAACCTGTGATGGGGGATACAAACGCTGGCCTGTGCTCCTCTGCAGTCTGGATGAGAGTTGAACCAGAGGAGGAGCAGCAGGGTACCGCACTACTCCCCTACATCCACTAGGTGTCAGCCTCGTACACTGCACGGACGCCGGCAGCGACACGCGGCAAAGAAATTCTTTCCATGATTTCAAGGTTGAACGATACTTGATCCGCCAACAATAACTGAGTACATTGTAGATAATCCGACCAGCAGTTGCTATTTCTCACAATCTGCTCCTCTTCCTCTTGTCTATTTTTAGATTTAAACTAATTAAAAAGAAGAACACGCTGTATACGGAGCACATCCGTATCCTTTGCATTTCGTGGTCTCCTGCTGGAATGACAGACATGTTCAGTGTTGTGCCGTCACACAGCCTATATAAAGTGCTGGCAGGAGCCGCTGGGACTTGGACTTTTGGAGGAGCTCGAGCCCAGAATAGGCTTTCGAGCCCCCCCCCACTGGGACGAGAAGAAAGACAGACGGGCCCTCCAGTTGGCCGTCCATGCCAGGCCTGCCTCCCACATATGGCCTTGTATGATGTTCAGCCCTGACACCATTTCATCAAGGAGTCTCTGGAAAAAA